>SJYQ01001273.1:1121732-1152950 GCA_006410935.1 Redunca redunca
CTAGAAATATATTAGTTTTATCAGTGCTTAGATTGATATAGAAAATAAAGCATTTAGTAAGATTATGTACTGCACTATTTATTGAAATATGACTAAATGGAAAAGGTCCGTCTAGTCAAGGCTATGGTTTTTCCAGTAGTCATGTATGGATGTGAGAGTTGAACTGTGAAGAAAGCTGAGTGCCAAAGAATTGATGCTTTTGAAGTGTGGTGTTGGAGAAGACTCTTGAGAGTCCCTTGGACTGCAAGAAGATCCAACCAGTCCATTTTAAAGGAGATCAGTCCTGGATGTTCATTGGAAGGACTGATGTTGAAGCTGAAACTCTAATACTTTGGCCACCTGATATGAAGAACTGACTCACTGGAAAAGACTCTGATGCTGGGAGGGATTGGGGGCAGAAGGAGAAGGGGACGACAGAGGATAAGATGGCTGGATGGCATCACCGACTCGATGGACATGAGTTTGGGTAAACTCCGGAAGTTTGTAATGGACAGGGAGGCCTGGCGTGCTGTGATTCATGGGGTCTCAAAGAGTCAGACATCACTGAGTGACTGAACTGAACTGAACTGAAATGGAAAACAGTCGAAAGAGATCTGGTCAGGAGGCAGATGATGTCTACTTAAGACCTGGCTCTCTGCTACCTACTGTGTCTTTGATCTGTAGCAAGAACTTCAACTTCCTTGCATTCAACTTTTATATCTGTAAAATGAGAATAGATATTCCTATTTATTGATCCTCAGGGAATTGTTAATGCAGTAAGATAATAGATGCAAAACACTTCTAACTTTAGGCACAAATAAAGTTAAATAGTGGACTCAAAACCTCACAAGAGCAGTCACTGTTCTGGGGACCTCTATACCTGAAAGAACTGAGACCAAGAAATCCAAAATTTCTTAGACAAGGTGATAATCGTTATTTAGTATCAAAGTTGGAATTAGGATGTTTTTCTCTTAAGTGTACTCTCTTCATTCGGTACTAGGGTTTCCCAAAGTAAAAAAGTAAACTGGGAGAGAAATGAAAAGGCTTAGGGTCAAGCAAGTTTGGTAAAAACCAAATTGAATAATGGTAAATGTAAAGCAGACATTTTGTAGTCAGTCTTTAATTTGAGCTTAGCTTATAACTCCTGTTTGTGTTGCTTTGCATAGCTTTTTTTTTTTTTCTTTAAATTTTACTTTACAATACTGTATTGGTTTTGCCATACATTGAAATGAATCTGCCACGGGTGTACATGAGTTCCCTAACCTACATTAGCTCCCCGCCAATTTCCTTCTTCATAGAATAGGTATAATGATAACATTTCATTGCCTTTCAGATTGATTAAATATAATAGATATTAAGCATTTAGCATTATATCTGACATACAGTAACCACTCAACTAGCCATAGCTAGTATCTTGGTTGCCTATGGCCACTGAAACAAATTAGCAGAAACTTCATGGCTTGAAACAACAAAAACTTAATATTGTATTTCTGTAGGTTAAAGTTCAACACTGGGCATAGGAGCTAAAATCAAAGAGTAGGCAGGATTGCCTTCCAGATCTAGCAGTGAATGTATTTTTTTTCCCCCAAATTCTAAAACTCCTTCTATCTGTTGGTTTATGGTCTCTTCTTTTAATTGAAAGCCAGGTCTGTCTTTCACACATCACGTTGTTCTGACTTGTTTTCTATCTTTCTCTTTCAGTTATATGTATCCTTATGATTACACTGAACTACATAGTTATTCCCTAGAATAACCTTTCTATTTTGAAATTAAGGCGTTAAGAACTTTAATTATTTCTGCAACCTTAACTCTTCTTCCCCACCAGTTCAGTTCAGTCGTTCAGTCGTGTCCTACTCCTTGCAACTCCCTGTATGCAAGGCTTCCCTGTCCATCACCAACTCCTGGAGCCAACTCAGAGTCATGTCTATCACGTCGGTGATGCCATCCAACCTTCTCCTCCCACCTTCCATCTTTCCCAGTATCAGTGTTTTTTCCAATGAATCAGTTCAGGGTTTCAGCTTCAGCATCAGTACTTCCAGTGAGTATTCAGGACTGATTTCCTTTAGGATTGACTGGTTGATTCTCCTTGCAGTCCAAGGGACTCTCAGGAGTCTTTTCCAACACCACACTTAAAAAGCATCAATTCTTCAGCACTCAGCTTTCTTTGCCATGAATGAGTCCACTCTTACCCATGAAAGGTAACATATCCATAGGTTCCAGGGATTAGGACCTAGACATCTTTGGAGGCCATTATTTTAACTACTACAGATGCTACAATGAAAAAAAATTGCCTGTAGAGAATCATATGTACATTTACTATTCATATGTTTTAGATGGGAGTATAGTATTCACAGTTTTTAAACTTATTTGAATCTCTTTTACTACACAAAAAGTTTTAGAAACATTGCTCCAAAGAATACATTTTAGGAAATTATGTAGTCTATCATATTCCCTCCAATATATTATTTATACATACATTTATATGTGTATATGCAATTATATGCATATATATATATACATGTACACATATATGTAGCTATATTTATAGACATGTATTTACTATTAGATTGAATATTTTCATATTCATTATAATAATTTGCAATCTTACCCTTTAGGATAATTTTCTCTGACATATCTTTAGCATTAATGACAACTGTTTGATTCAGGACAATTTTCTGAAGGAAATCAATGTCTGGCAAAACCAATACAGTATTGTAAAGTAAACTAAAGTTAAAATAAAAATTAAAAAAAAAAGGAAATCCAAACAGAAGTTTGAATAATTTTAAAGATACACTCTACTCTCTAGAGTGGGTAGTCTTTCCCTACTCCAGGGGATCTTCCCAACCCAGGAATTAAACCCAGGTCTCCTGCATTGCAGGCAGATTCTTTACCAGCTGGGCTACAAAGGAAGTCCAAGAGTACTGGAGTAGGTAGCCTATCCTTTCTCCAGCAGATCTTACTAGGAATCAAACTGGGGTCTTCTGAATTGCAGGTTGATTATCTGCCAACTGAGCTATAGAATTCTAGCCTGGAGAATTCCATAGACTACAGTCCATGGGATCGCAAAGAACTGGACATGACTGAGTGCTTTCACTTTCTACATACTACTTTCAAATATTTCTAGCCTCTCATATATTTAGTAAAATATAGAAGTAGTCCTTTTTTGCATTACATTTTCTATACTGTTTACAATGGACAAGAAGAGAAGCCAGCATGATGTCACTTTAAACCCATATTTTTGTGTGATATACCCATGCTGTTCTTATTTTTAGATTTCTCAATCTTAGACATTAGATTTTGAAGGAATGAGAAAATATGTTAAAACTGAAAGAAGCCCCAATGCCAAATGACATGCCTTCATCAACTGATTAGATTTTTTTCTATTCATTTTATCCTGATTTCATTTCCTATTATTTTCTTTCTAATCTTTTATAACAAAGGAAAGGATGGCACATAGACACAAAGGAAAACAAATAGAGCTGCCATTCCTGAAGTGAAGTTAATTTTATAGTCATTAACACATGGTTGCAAACCCTAGTTACACAATGTTTCCTCTGAAAAAAAAAGAGAAAAAGAAAAAACAAAACTGAGAAATAAGTATACCCCTTGGTGTATGCAAGACAAAAGATATTTTTCCCAGCATGTTTCTAATCCCTCAGAGGTATAAGTGTGTCTTTGAAGAGTTGATCACAGTACCAACATTCTCTCCATTAACATAACAAATACTAATGTAAAACAAAGACATTCTAATTTCAACAATATGAGAAGATTGTGATATTTCTTTGAGACCAGAGTTCATGGTTAACCTACGATTTGATTCTGAGACATTCTCTGAATGAGAAGTAACTCTTTCAGAACCAACACACACTACTACTTGCACCCTATCAGAATATACTGGCAGAGCACCCATGAAAGACGGGACCCCAAAACTAACACAACATTGTAAACCAACCATGTTGGCAGTGGTAGGTAGTCCTCCAGTCACATCCAACTCCTTTGTGATGCCATGAACTGTAGTTCTCCAGGCTCCTCTGCCCATGGGATTTCCCAGGCAAGAACACTGGAGTAGGTTGCCATTTCCTTCTCCAGAATATACTCCCCACCCAGAGATAAAACCCAGGTCTCCTCCACTGGCAGGTACATTCTTTACCACTGAACCACCAGAGAAGCCCAAAGTGAAAGTGAAGTCTCTCAGTCGTGTCCGACTCTTTGCGACCCCATGGACACCAGGCTCCTCCGTCCATGGGATTTTCTAGGCAAGAGTACTGGAGTGGGTTGCCTTTTCCTTCTCCAGGGAATTTCCTGACCCAAGGATCGAACCTAGGTCTCCTGCATTGTATACAGACACTTTACCGTCTCAATATTAAGAATAATCCCACCATACATATACTCCATCCATCCCTTACTTAATCAAAATGTAGGTGATTGTTACATTAATGCACAATCAACTTAATTTCTTTTATTTTTCTTTCTCCCTTATTTTCTTCCATCTCTATTTCACAAAAGAGGTAAATGAGGCACTACCTTGTGGCTGTGAATGAATAAATTAGTTGAAAATACCATTTGCTCCTGAATTTCCAAAGTATGCCAACAAAGTCCTAACATCTCTATAGGCTGCCTCCCAGGAGACATGAATATACAAAAATAATATTCATAAGGAAATCTGATGATTAACAAAAAAAAAAAGAAAAGAAACTAAACCAAGCATATAGAAACACGTACATGGTTCCTAATTAGAACTTTTGGAAATTCATGAAAAAAAAGAATCCATAGAGGCTCAGGATCTTAATATATTAAGCAAACATGTCCTCGTTATACAGCACACTGTGTTTTTTATCCCCTTTCACCCTCCAGCTTCTCAAGACTGCAGGTCATCTACTGATGATGAGCTGTAGGTCTAGGCAATGAATACCCGATGCTCTCCGTTACTACCATTTATCTGATCATCCCACTATTCATATGATTTTAAGTTTGGCGCTGTCACTTCGTGCTTTTACTTTCCTTTACTGTTGAATGTAAGGTCCCTCCATCTTTTCTATGGAAACACATATGGGTGTTAACTTATTCTTCCCATGATTTTATACAAGCAGCCAAGCATGAAAGCACTCCAGTACTTGATCCTATGAAAAGACACAGCACTACCTTAGCACAGCCTCCTAAGGGACCACAGGAGATGGGAACTACCACGCTCAATGTAGTCTCTGTCTCTCTCCCACTCACCATTAGTCTCTCTCTTTCTCTTTGTTTTTTTACTTATAATATAAAAAATGTAAGGAAACCTATAGAAGTTTCACATAGAAAAACCCATGCTGACATAATTTTACTATGAAATCAGTGCCTATTATCAACTATTTTAATTAATGGATTTATTTGCTCTTGTGTTTTTACTTTGGCTATTGGTAATGTCTACCATTTTGTACATAAAAGACTTTTTGGCTGCTATTGTTTTTTTTTTTCCTTTAGTTGACACCAAAAGTTTTTCCAATAACATGGCCTACAATTAGTCTGTCTTTATGAAAGTTAGAGGCCAAACAATTAAATCTATTTTTCTAACTGTTTTGTTTGTCAGGCTGGGAGATGATTGGTCTAAAATAAAAAGGTCAGCAAGAGTTTCATTAGTTCTAATAAGCAACATGGCGGGGTGTCATTTTAATACATTTAGGTTTGACAAGAAGTCTTTTTGTCAAATTTGAAAAATGGCTGGCTTGGCATATGCAATTTTCTTTGTTGTGTTGTCATCATCCCTCCAAAATAAAAGAAATAGAAAAATTGTAAGTTAGAGAAACAGGAAGCTAATAATTATTATAAAGCTGTTCAATACATCTGTTAAATAAGAAGTTAGAGGAATGAAAATGAGAAACAGGAATTGAATCACCGATCTTTTCAACTGAATATAAATGCACATATAGATCTTGTGAAAGAATTTCATTACAAATAGTAATACTACTTATAACAGTTTATGAGTACTGACTCTGTCTAGTACTTAACAGATTTCATCTCTTAATTCTGAAATAAATCTAAGGTTTAAGTATCTCAGTCCTGAGTTCACACAGATACTAAAGAGGCAGAGCCAAGACTCACGTTCAGGTCTATCTCAGTCTAATATTTTTCCACGGAATGACATCAAAATTCTGGAGAAGTCATTTTCTCTACAAAGCAGTTACATTAGCTGATTCGTCTCAGTTATTTTTACAGCAGGCAGGTAGCTAGATATGAGCAGAGAAATGGGGGCAAGGGGTTAGATGGCACAAAATCACACATCTTATAAACAGTGGGGTCCATTAGCAGACAAACAAAAGCTGGGACCTCCAGACTAATAAGAAACCACACGTTTTGGATGGTAAGTGTCCTAGAGGCAGACAAAGAAGAAGGGGGGAAGGCGGGAATCTTCTGTATCTGAATGTAACCTATTGCTCATAATCTCTCATTACAACAAAATTAGCCTTGCAGATTACAACTACGCATCAGACACTGATGCCATGACACTCCTGATCTAAGCTGCTGCTGCTAAGTTGCTTCAGTCATGTCTGACTCTGTGCGACCCCATCAACGGAAGCCCACCAGGCTCCCCCATCCAGGCCCATGATGTTGCCTCTACTATATTCTGGAGGGACAACCAGAAAATAGCTTGCTCTTGGGGGGGAAAAATGTATAATATCCAATCCCTCTAGATATTCAGGCCTTCATCTTCCATGTTTCCTACAACATGCACAACATCAGCATCTCTCAGTGAACCTGCTAGGGTGGGCGACAGGCACACACTGCCTGCTAGAAGTCCACCTGTTGGCATCCCTTCAAAGGCAAGTGGGCTTCCAGGGATAATGTTGGCCACTTTGGGAGTTAGCACTGCAGGCTGTTTGGGCCCAAACCCTTACCACCCTTCTCCTAAAGCTACAAACATACCCCCAGATCAAATCTCCCTTCCACTTTTATGGAACATCTGGTTTGTTGCCTCTTAGCAATTTGTTCTTAGCCATTACTAACTCTTACAACCAGGACCCTGCCCCGTGTAGGCAACATTGCTCCATCCTGCCTATTATTAAAATACTCTTAATGTCCCTAACAGGGCCAGATAACCCACTCTTTTGTCATTAATTCTGTTATTACATACAGTGGGTCTATGACAATGAAATGTTTATCATTCAGTTCAGTTCAGTCGCTCAGTCATGTCCGACTCTTTGCGACCCCATGAATTGCAGCACGCCAGGCCTCCCTGTCCATCACCATCCACCCCCAATCCCTCCCAGCATCAGAGTCTTTTCCAATGAGTCAACTCTTCCCATGAGGTGGCTTCAGCTTTAGCATCATTCCTTCCAAAGAAATCCCAGGGCTGATCTCCTTCAGAATGGACTGGTTGGATCTCCTTGCAGTTCAAGGGACTCTCAAGAGTCTTCTCTAACACCACAATTCAAAAGCATCAATTCTTCAGCACTCAGCCTTCTTCACAGTCCAACTCTCACATCCATACATGACTACTGGAAAAACCATAGCCTTGACTAGACAGACCTTAGTCGGCAGAGTAATGTCTCTGCTTTTGAATATGCTGTCTAGGTTGGTCATAACTTTTCTTCCAAGGAGTAAGCGTCTTCTAATNCAGATCTACTCCCTTAAATCTATTTCTCACTTCTACTGTATAATCATAAGAGATTTGATTTAGGTCATACCTGAATGATCAAGCAGTTTTCCCTACTTTCTTCAATTTAAGTCTGAATTTGGTAATAAGGAGTTCATGATCTGAGCCACACTCAGCTCCTGGTCTTGCGTATTGACTGTATAGGGCTTCTCCATTTTTGGCTGCAAAGAATATCATCAATCTGATTTTGGTGTTGACCATCTGGTGATGTCCATATGTAGAGTCTTCTCTTGTGTTGTTGGAAGAGGGTGTTTGCTATGACCAGTGCATTTTTCTTGGCAAAACTCTATTAGTCTTTGCCCTGCTTCATTCCGCATTCCAAGGCCAAATTTGCCTGTTACTCCAGGTGTTTCTTGACTTCCTACTTTTGTATTCCAGTCCCCTATAATGAAAAG
Organism: Redunca redunca; assembly: GCA_006410935.1. NCBI lineage: Eukaryota > Metazoa > Chordata > Mammalia > Artiodactyla > Bovidae > Redunca > Redunca redunca. The sequence continues at coordinate 1,129,740 of SJYQ01001273.1, forward strand.
GACATCTTTTTTAGTTGTTAGTTCTAAAAGGTCTTGTAGGCGTTCATAGAACCGTTCAACTTCAGCTTCTTCGGCATTACTGGTTGGGGCATAGACTTGGATTACCGTGATATTGAATGGTCTGCCTTGGAGACAAAGAGAGATCATTCTGTCATTTTTGAGAGTGTATCCAAGTACTGCATTTTGGACTCTTTTGTTGACCATGATGGCTACTTCATTTCTTCTGAGGGATTCCTGCCTGCAGTAGTAGATATAATGGTCATCTGAGTTAAATTCACCCATTCCAGTCCATTTTAGTTCGCTGATTCCTAGAATGTCGACATTCACTCTTGCCGTATCTTGTTTGACCACTTCCAATTTGCCTTGATTCATGGACCTGACATTCCAGGTTCCTATGCAATATTGCTCTTTACAGCACTGGACCTTGCTTCTATCACCAGTTACATCCACAGCTGTGTATTGGTTTTGCTTTGGCTCCATCCCTTCATTCTTTTTGGAGTTATTTCTCCACTGATCTCCAGTAGCATATTGGGCACCTACTGACCTGGGGAGTTCCTCTTTCAGTATCCTATCATTTTGCCTTTTCATACTGTTCATGGGGTTCCCAAGGCAAGAATACTGAAGTGGTTTGCCACTTCCAGTGGAGAAGGGAATGGCAAACCATTTCAGTATTCTTGCCTTGAGAACCAACCCCATGTTTACCATTCGAGATACCCTAATCTGCTTTTTTGGAGGACTAGGGGAGGAAATCAGTGACTTACATTCCCTTAGAGCAGTAAGAGGATGGCTTTTGACTGTTTCATCAGGTTACCAGTCTCAGGGCACAGGCTTGGGTTGCTTTACATCATGATCTCTATTCCCATCTGCAGCGAACAAACTGGCAGTTAGTTAAAATTACAACCCCTTAGTCCTACCCAGCACTGGTCAGGCTGGAGACCTTTGGGACACCCAACTCAGGTCCAGGGGTCCCAGGAGGTTGGCCTGCTTCGATCTGCCTAGGATCTTGTCCTCGAAAGTTTGTCACACCTCAACCTGCTTAGAGACCCACTAGTCCAGGGGTCCCAGGAAGTCATCACACCTTGACCTGTCTAGGGACCCAACTCTTGGGAGTCCAACCTGCCTTGACCTGCCCAGGGATTCAATGTCCAGGAGGCTGTCATGCCTCAGCCTGTCTGGGGATCTGCACACTGACCTGGGGATGCCTGGCTCTCAGGTTGCAACAGTACTGGGTAGGATAAGCTTCAGAAAGACTCACCCCTAAGAAAGTCCACCCATGGAAATAGAAGGAAGCCTGTTACTTGTGAGACTGTGCTCAGTCTCAGCAATAACTAAGGACCCCAACAAGAATTCTGCTGCCTTTCTGGAAAGGCTAAAAGAAGGCCCCCAAAAGTTTACCAATCTGGACTTAGACTCTTACGAGGGACAGGTGATTTTAAAGGACAAATTCCTATCCCAACATGCATCAGACATCAGGATAAAATTACAACAGCTACAGCAGCAGGACCCTGCTGCCTCTTCAGATGAGATGGTTCAGACAGCCACCAATACCTTTTATAACAGAGAATAGGACAAGGAGGTCAAGGCCCAGCAGAGGGAGAAAACGAAAGAGACAGGGCATGCCCAGATGCTGGCCAGCCCTCCAGGGAAGCCTTATGGCAAACCTGAGTCCTTGAAGGACAAGGCACGGGGCAAATGCCTAAACTGTAGACAAGTGGGGCATTGGGTCAAAGAGTGGCAAGTCTCCTAAAATGACTTGCTATAAATGCCATCAACTGGGACATCAGGCAGCACTCTACCCTGGGGACCCAAGAGCCTCAAGGTTAAGCACCAAGCCTTCCCTCATGATGGTTCAACAAGACTGAAGCAGCCCACTCTAGCTAGTCCGCCTGTCACAGATAACCATCACGGGGCTGGAGCCAATGGTGCAACTAGATGTGGCAGGTAAGTCCAAGAATTTATTGGTTGACACAGGGGCTACCTACTCTGTTCTGACCTCCTACTCCAGAGCCTTCTCCTCCCAAACCTGTACCATTTGGGTGCTACAGGAAAAACTACTAAAAGATTCACCAGGGCACTTCTTTGTTGCTGGGATGGACAAATATTTTCCCACAAGTTTTTGGCGGTCCCTGAGTGTCCTACTCCCTTACTGGGGAGAAATCTATCCCTGCCTTTGAAATCTTGCAGCTATTGCAATCCTGATAGATGATGCTTTAAAACTCTTTTTTGGGGGCAAACTATTTTTACCAGAAACCCTCCTGCCTACCCCCAAGGGCTCTCTCCCCTTTCACTCTTGCCTAGAAACCTTGGACCACTGGACAAAACCCTGAAAGGGATTGTCAGAAGATCCTCTGACCAATCCTGAGGAAATCACTGATGGAGGCAGCTTTGTCTTGGATGGAAAAAGAAGAGCCGGATATGTAGTAGTCTCCAATTTTGAGATCACAGAGGCTAAACCTTTGCAGGCTAAACCCAATTAGCTGAGTTCATAGCACTGTATTGAGGTTTAGAGCTGGGAAAAGAAAAAAGAGTAGCCATTTACACTGACTCCAAGGATGCCTTTCTGGTGCTACATACACATGCTGCTATTTGGAAAGAAAGAGGCCACTGGACCACTCAAGGGTCCCCAATCAAATGGTGATCAAATCCTTAGATTCTTGGAGTCAGTCCATCTGCCTGCTGAGGTTTCAGTCTCCCACTGTAAAGGACACCAAACAGGGAGCACGGAAGTGGCATGAGGGAACCAAGCAGCAATCATGCAGCTAAGAGAGCAGCATTACAGAACAATGACCTAATAGGGGTTGCCATCTTAGTTCCACAGACCAATTTTCCAGAAACTCCTTAGAGCTTTTGCCAGAAGCTCTAAGAAGGTGAGACTCTTAGAGCTAAGAGTGAGGGCTTTCAAGAAGATCATATGGGGTGGTTCCAAAAGGAGGGATTCCTTTTTCTGCCTGGGAACCTCCAATAGAAGTTGTTAACTCCTGACATGCCACAACTCATTTAGGGGAAAAGGCCCTCCAAAGATTACTAGAAAGGTCCTTCAGAGGAATAGGTCTCCAAACTACTATAAGGCAAATGGTCTTCTCTTGTCCCACTTGCCAATTAAACAAACCCCAAGGAGGTCGAAGACCTCAATTGGCCCAGCCTGTCCAATGATGTGGGACCTACCTAGGAGAGGGCTGGCAGATAGACTTCACCCAGATGCCAGTTTCTCAAGGGTAAAAATACCAATTAGTCATGATAGATAAATTCACAGGATGCATTGAAGGCTTTCTCACCCAGACTGAGAAGCCTACTTAAAAAAAAAAAAAAAAAAAAAAAAAACTGCTCCATGAAATCATTCCAAGATTTGGTCTGCCCAGGTCATTACAAAGTGACAATGGGACATCATTTACTTCTAAGGTCACCCAAGGGGTCTCTAAAGTATTGGGCATTACTTATTATCTCCATTGTGCCTGCAGGCCTCAGTCTTCAGGAAAAGTAGAAAGAGACAACAAATTCTCCTAATCAGTGATAAAAAAGATAATCCAGGAGAACTCCCTGGAATGGAAGGAGGCTTTACCAATAGCTCTCCTCTGCACCCGTATTGCACCTAAGGAATAGGTTGGTCTTAGTCCTTATGAGATGCTATATGGGAGACCTTTTGTTTACGTCAATGACCTCTTCCTAGATCCAAAAGCTCAGACCCTCCAGTCTTATACCATGGCCACTGGGCAACTCCAACAGGATATATACTTGCAGAGTGTCAACCAGGACCCAAAAGATTCTAAGGAGTCACCATTATAAGCTCCAGAGACTCAAGTCCTAATTAAAGTCTGGAAAGATGGGTCCCCAAAAGCTCAACTCCGGCCCACATGGAAGGCCCCCTACCCTGTGATACTTTCTACCCCCACTGCAGTCAAGGTATCAGGACATGACTCCTGGATGCTTGACTACTCATGAGTCAAGCCATGGAAGAAAACAGAAGAGGAAACAATACACCTGTGAGGGCCTGGGAGGTCTCAGATACATTTTCAGAACTACAAATGAGTGCTAATCTATTGAACACTCCCAAAATCTAGTTTCTGGGAATAAGATTTCTCAGCCAACACAGCTTGGCAGGGTTTGTACTCCAAAATAGACAGGAGATAGATCTTCTGATCCCTGAACAAGGAGGGACTTGAGCCATCCTGGTGATGGAAATTTGGAGTTAGCTAATGCCCCCACTAGTCATTGTTAGACCATACTGATGCTGCTTATGGTTGCTCCATGTATTATCAATTGTCTAACCTATTTTGTTTCTGTCCAGGTCAACAAGCTACAACAAAGAGTGCCAGTTCAACAAGGATATATAAAACTACAGCTGACCACGGAAAATATCACTCACCATTAGTTGGACACCGCTATAAGGACTCTAAGGCCTGAAACTAGCAAGAGGGGGAGGCCCAATGCTCCTCACACTCCCAGTTCAGCAGGAAGTAGCCAGAAAGACCTCGACACTCTTATCCCCAAAGAACTGGACTTCCCATCTCTTGAAGAGGGAATATTAGGTAGTTAGAATAGGAAAAAGGAGTCCAGAATGGCAGTGGCTAAAAGACAAGGAAGGAAAAAGCCCATGAAAATAGAACAAAGGAAGGTCCAAGGACCAGAGTGAGGACCTCAGGTAGAACAGCACCCCTAACTAGCCCACTTTACATAGGTCAGGTCCAGGGGGGAGGTAAAAAAAAAAAAAAAAAAAAAAACCATATAAAAAGAGGAGCCAACTGGCCAGGGCTCTCTCGTCTCTTTGAGTCTTTTGGGTCGGCATGCCCTCACACCTTGAGGATGTATTTTCATTTATTTTCTAAATAAAACTGAGCTGTAACACGGAACTGTAACACTGATCTGTCTGAGAGCTGAGACACGAGTTGTGACACGTCGAGGGTTTTAACAGCTGTTGCTTCAAATTTTTGTTGTGATGAGACAGAACTGAGGAAATTACACACTCTCCTGACAGAAGGACTGATGCTGAAGCTGAAGCTCCAATACTTTGGCCACCTGATGCAAAGAACTGACTCACTGGAAAACACCCTGATCCTGGGAAAGATTGAAGGTGGGAAGAGAAGGGGATTACAGAGGAAGAGATGGTTGGATGGAATCATGCACTCAATGAACATGAGTTTTCAGCAAGCTCTGGGAGTGGGTGATGGACAGGAAAGCCTGGCGTGCTGCAGTTCATGGGGTCACAAAGAGTTGGACATGACTGAACAACTGAACTGAACTGACTCCAAATGACTGACTCTAGGGTTTTATTCAGTCACATGCAATGTGTTTACTTTGGACTCAATCAAAAGGGTTTCATGAGGATGTAGATGATGGGCAATGTTTTGATTATTTGATTGACAAGAGCAGTCCAGAAAACAGAGAAAGTTGCAGGTAGGTATAACATTTTCTTCTTGGTGTTTCATGTATATGCATATGCCCTCTATAGCTCTTTCTGTGCCAGTGTTCTTGGATTTATGTAGTAGTCAGATAGGACTGTGGCTACTCTCGGCAAAGTGCACAGCACCACACTTGTATCCTATGGCTACATATAAATATCACTTTATGGTGATGAGGTGGAATATTAAGTACTGCAGTCAGACAAGGAGAGAACTGAAAAATTACGAAGCACATGAAATCAAACTGGTATATTTAGTTTTCTTTGAACAGTAAAACATTTTAATAACAAGTATTAACAAATAACTCTCATTCTTTCAGAAGGTGATGATCAGAAGTCTGGCTCCTTTACTTATTTTTAAGGGACAAAAGTGGAGATCATTTTACTTCTGAGATATATAGCCCTTCCATTTAATTGATTTCATATCTTAAGCCTGAAGTATGTTCCAAAAAGTTTCTGTGAATTCAAAAGTTCCAGGCATTCATGCACACCCTCCTTTTGATCTTGATGAGGCCACACCAATTTTTTCAGCCACATGCAAATGCAAAAGTAAGTCATATCCTATTTTGGCAGCAGCCAAAGTGGATAACAAACCACACTTCAGAAAGCACAGATTCAGTTAAGTTGCCTTTAAGGGAGACCTCACTGCTGTGTACGGCAAAGTTAAAAGAGGAACATATCATACTGTCAAAGACAAGTGGGCTGTGTGAACTGCAAGCTCAAAAGCCTCACAGTAATCCCAACCACATGCCAAGTCTTAGAAAGTGGGGCAGTGTCTCCTTTGGAGATGGGAAAAGCACTCCAAGGCATGCAAAACCGACAACTCTCTGTGAGAGATGGATGTGCCGTGGAATGTTTTCTGCCTTCAAATAATTGTTCAAATGCTCTGCAAGGTGTCTTCATTAGCTAAATAAATACCTTTGAGAGTAATTTTTATTCGTCCAGGGCAGAGTTAGAGTAACTATTTCCAGGACTCTTTAGGAGGTCAGGCACTTCAAGGGTAGATTTATGTTACTTTGAAAACCACATATAGCTGTTCCATTAAAATGCTCTTTTTACAACAGAAAGCATGGTATGTCATACCTAAAAAATTTCATTTTCTCTTTTGTGTTGTAATTCTGATATTTCATTCTTGATCACTCAAACCCCAATTCACTAATATACTCAAAGCTTGACTCACTTCACTTCATTTCATTGTTTGCTCAGAACAGATTGTATAACAGGCATGAAGGTCAAGATTATTGATTAAAACCCACAGCAATGAAGTATCTATTAAACCCAAGGTAACTGACAACCATGTGACTCAATCCACATGGAATTTTTCTAGATGGAGTGATTTTGACAGAAATCAGCAATATTATAAGATTGCAACAAAACAAAAATATTACTATTTATATTAACATTTAGAAATTAAGATGCTCACATCTATAAGGCAAACATCTCTACTTCTACACACTCTTCTTCCATTTCCATGGTAACCACACTAGTTCTCACAATCTCAAACAGGTGTGGACCATCACAACAGTTTTCCAACTGAATTTTCTTTTTTCAGGACCTTACACTAAAATTTTGTTCCATTCAAATAGAAAAACTAAAAATCTGTTATTCTGCTTCTATTTCTCTCATTTTACTGAGCCTATATTGGTCCAAAAATATAGTCCAGTCATTAAGGCACCTAGCTATATTATCCCACACATTTCAATGGGAAATGTTTATAGTAATGCTAGATACTGTTCAACATGATGATTGCATAAATTTATGAGCTAAACAACAGTGCTTTTTTGTGGTTAAGTTATTGATAGATGTTATCAAGTTGGTCGCCTTTTCTGGCTTATTAAAGCAAAACAATCGTAACCTATTTTAGCGTCAGGAACTTTGAGAACAGGATAAAAATGATAGTTATTCTTCCTAGAGTAAAAATATATTAAAAAAAAAATTCCACACACATTCTCATGTATTCTAAGGTTAAAGAATCCCTTGATTTACAATTTTATCACCTTGTTTTGGCCAGTCTAATGGCTACTCTATAGGGTAAAAATGTACCTTGATAAACAAGCAAACGACAACAAACAGTCACACCACATCAGCCAAGGAAGCCTGTGGCAGAGTTTGAAGAAATTTGCTATTTAAAAATCTCAAACTGATTTTGTCAATCTCTTCAATCTTTCACCATTTCTTTATCTATGGAAGACTGTTTCCACCCTTGCCAACGACCAAGACGGTACAGCTGGGTGGATTACTCTAACGTTTCCCTATGATAACACTCAGAACAGCTACTTCCTATAGCAGCTTCTTAATCCGAGAAAGCTCCCAGCCCCGGCTCCCCGGGTCTGTTTAAACTCCAGGCAGCTGCTCCTCTCAGCAATGAATGGCTCCAGTGAGCAGCTAAGCGCATCAATTACAGCCTCCTACAGCTGCTCCCCAAGAGTCCCATTGCTTCTTACATGTTCGGATGACCTCCAGCTGCATCTTGATCTCTCAGGAGCTGCACATTTGAGCATTTCTTTGTCAGCAGCACTTCTAAATGATGTCTTATGGCAATGTTCTAATGAAGCCATGCCCCTAATCTGAGGAGCTGGTTCTGTTTCAAAATGCCCATCCCCGTACCCTCACTCCACTTGATGGAACAAGACTATGTGGCATTGTACTTCTAACTGCTTCTTCAGCACTTGTTGGGTCTTGAAGCAGCTTCTCCTTTAGCGCCAGATGATTTACTGGGCATACTAAGGGTAACTTCCAAGTAGTTTCCTATAGCTGACCATTACTTCTTGCCTTGTACTCACTTCTCAAGCCCCTCTCCCCACCAGCTGCCTCATTTCTAAAGTTGGCTGTGACTCTCCACGGGAAGAAGACTACTTCTTTCATTTGTACTGTGAAATGGAATATTTCTTATCCTTTTTGGTAAAGAAGGATGTCACAGTCATCAGGAATTCTAGCCTTCCAAATGTAAATTTTTGAGCCCAGAAAGAACAATAAAGGCTATCCAGCAGCCAGTAGTCATTTGTGACAAGAGCTCCTCAGGTAAGCTCCTGAGGAACTGGGAGGATGAGAGAAAGCACAACAGGCAGCCATCCACCACATCCATCTCTCCTCAAGGAATTAAGGATGTGAATAATCAGGAAGTAAGATCTGGCCCAGATAGCTGAGATGCATATGAAAGGAATGAGTCAGTGAGCCCAGACACTTGCATCTTCCCATACAGAGTTCAGTTCAGTTCAGTCGCTCAGTCCTGTCCAACTCTTTGCGACCCCATGAATCACAGCACGCCAGGCCTCCCTGTCCATCACCAACACCCAGAGTACACTAAAACTCATGTCCATCAAGTCTGTGATGCCATCCAGCCATCTCATCCTCTGTTGTCCCCTTCTCCTCCTACCCCCAAATCCCTCCCAGCATCAGGGTCTTTTCCAGTGAGTCAGTTCTCCCAATGAGGTGGCCAAAGTATTGGAGTTTCAGCTTCAACATCAGTTCTTCCAATGAACACCTGGGACTGATCTCCTTTAGGATAGACTGGTTGGATCTCCTTGCAGTCCAAAGGACTCTCAAGAGTCTTCTCCAACACCACAGTTCAAACACATCAAGTCTTCAGTGCTCAGCTTTCTTCACAGTCCCATACATAAAAGATTGCTAAATTCCTTACTTCTAGATATCTGATTTTCCTTACTTAAAGATAATCTTTTGTTATTTATGGGCCTTAATGGCAACCCATTCCAGTATTCTTTTCCTGGAGAATCCCATGGATGGAGGAGTTTGGTGGGCTACAGTCCACGGGTCGCAAAGAGTTGGACACGACTGAGCAACTTCACTTTCACTTTCAGGTGGCATTAGACTTAGTGTCCAAAGTCAGGTAACTGGTTTACCAGAGAAGAGTCCCAAATTGCTTTTCATTAGTTTTCCCACGAGGCACAGATGAAGCTGTAAAGATTATGGCCTGAAATATTGCTGGACAATTCATAGATCCCAGGGTAAATATACTACCACAGCTTTATAGCCTCTCTTTAGGTTATTTTTCTTAAATTTTCACTCTGTGTAGATAATAAAAGATTGCCATTTCTGTTCATGCCATTGTGTATTTGTAGCTCTAGTATTCATTAAGGCTACAAATGAAATGTTAATTATAATTGCACCCAAAAAGCTAATAAAGAGAAGCCCAAGGCTCACATAAATACCAGCATTTAATATTTATGCATACTTTTATATTTTCCTTTCTAATTTATCTTCCTTTCTGACGATTAGTTTCCTTCCAATATATGTGTAATTAATCCTAAAATTTATTTTTAAATTTGCTTTTTATGCTCAGGAATGATATATACATGTGTCTGGGTTTATATTAATAATACATATTTTTTCAAGAATGTAAAGAGGTTAATTATTATTGTATAAAATGGTTACCTATATAGATGATAGAGTTTAAAACACATTTCTTGTGAGTACTTACAAGTAGAAACACTTGACATCTTAGGAAAAAGATTTGTATCAGTCAGGATCCAGTCGGGAAAATAGGAACCAATATGTTTTTCATATAAGGGGGGTTTAATACAGGGAATTGTTTACACAAGTAATGAAGGACTAAAAAGACAAAGCATATGAAGATGAGCAATTCAAAGACTTGTAACAAGAAGCTACTGATATCCCTGCTTGTAAGCAGGTATCATTACCAGATCCTAGAGGTGGGGACTGTTCATTAGGAGCTGGATCCACAGCAGAGGACTACCTGGCATGAGCTGGAGTCAAGGAGAAAGGCATGGGACAATGAGACAGCAAAAATAGCCTGCCTTCTCCCTTTCTTCTGTCCCATTTCTTGCCAGTGTCTTCCACTGGATGAATCCTGCCAGAAAACAAAGAAGCTTGGAAACACACCCACGGAGGCAGGGTTGGTCAGCCAATCCCATGATACAAAACATAACAAAAGAGTTACAAAGAATAGCTCTGAGACCAAATAGGCAAAAATGACTCACCGTTATCTTTCCTTTCCTATGAGGTAGTATTTATTTATTGTCTCTTAGTACACACTTTTTTTTTTTTTTCTAATTACTTAACCCAAAACCCTGCATCGGTATAAATTTATTATCTTTTCACATAGATTTTATTCACAGGAAGGAAGAGTAATTAATTTTACTAATATTTTACAGAATAACTTCATTGTCTAATTCTCAAATAAAAGTCACTTGAAATTAATGAGAACAACCTTAATTATATCCTGATCAAAATATTTACTCGAGTTAGATACTCTGAGAAATTTCTTATATGTCTACTTTAATTTTCCCAGTCATCCAAAGAGTTGGATATTACTTTTTTACTTCTCAGCAAATGAAATTGAGTCTTAAAAAGATGGTGACACCTGTAACCAACTTCATATATTTTGTAAATTTCAGAGCTGAACATCATCCGAGGTCAATCCAATGCATAAACCACACTAGACTACTTAGGAGAATATTGGTTTTAACTAGTTTCAAGGGAAGATATAGCCTAAATAATACTGAATGAGAAAAACATGAGAAGAATTTTGTCTGGTTATTGGCTGACTTGTATTCTTAGGGGCCTTCACTCATTCATTCTATCATTTATTAAATATTTATTTTAGCTCAACTTACATGACAGCCCTTACTGTAATCACTAAGAGTAGGGATGTCAGAGATAAGATCCATACTTTCATGGAGCCTGTTACAACCTGCCACACAGTGGATAATTAAAACTTGTATACAAGAGGAGGGCAAAAAAGTTGGCTTAAAGCTCAACATTCAGAAAACGAAGATCATGGCATCTGGTCCTATCACTTCATGGGAAATAGATGGGGAAACAGTGGAAACAGTGTCAGACTTTATTTTTGGGGGCTCCAAAGTCACTGCAGATGGTGACTGCAACCATGAAATTAAAAGATGCTTACTCCTTGGAAGAAAAGTTATGACCAACCTAGATAGTATGTTCAAAAGCAGAGACATTACTTTGCCGACTAAGGTCCATCTAGTCAAGGCAATGGTTTTTCCTGTGGTCATGTATGGATGTGAGAGTTGGACTGTGAAGAAGGCTGAGCACCGAAGAATTGATGCTTTTGAACTGTGGTGTTGGAGAAGACTCTCGAGAGTCCCTTGGACTGCAAGGAGATCCAACCAGTCCATTCTGAAGGAGATCAGCCCTGGGATTGCTTTGGAGGGAATGATGCTAAAGCTGAAACTCCAGTACTTTGGCCACCTCATGCGAAGAGTTGTCTCATTGGAAAAGACTCTGATGCTGGGAGGGATTGGGGGCAGGAGGAGAAGGGGACGACAGAGGATGACATGGCTGGATGGCATCACTGACTCGATGAACGTGAGTCTGAGTGAACTCCGGGAGTTGGTGATGGAGAGGGAGGCCTGGCATGCTGCGATTCATGGGGTCGACAGGAGTCAGACACGACTGAGCGACTGAACTGAACTGAACTGAACTAGTCAAGTGGTTCTCAACCTAGGGTGATTTTTCACTCCAGCAAATGTTTGCTAATATCTAGAGATACTTTGGAGTGTCACAACTAGGGCATGCTAATATGCCTTAGGTGTTGAGGCCAGTGTATAGGTCCATTCAGGCTGCCATCAGAAAATATAAACAGAGTGGCTTACAAACAGGAAACGATCATTTCTCATAGACTTAAACATCCAAAAGCATGACATTGTCAGGTCTGGTGTCTGATGAAACCTCACTTCCTAGATGACTGTCTCTTCACTGTAACCTCACATGGTGGAAAGGGGGAGAGATTTCTTTAGGGTTTCTTTTATAAAAAACACTAATCCCATTTTTGAAGGCTTCATGCTTGTGACCTAAGTACCTTCCAAAAGCCCCATTTCTTAATGCCATAATGTTGGCATTAGGGTTCAACATATGAATTTGGGCAGGACACAGACATGCAATACATAGCAGCCAGGCAGCCAGGGATGCTCCTAAATATCTCACAATATACAGAAAATTTCTTTTCCTCTACCATACACACACACACATTCATTATATGATCCAAAATGTTAACAGCGCCAAGGTTGGGAAACCCTGTTCCTAATAGAGATGAAAGTATTTTCTATTTTTGAGTGTGTGTATATTAGTTTCCTATTTGCTGCCAAAGCAAATTACCACAAAGAGTGGTTTAAAACAACACTTATTTATCCCATAATTATAGGTTAGATGTCCAATATAAATCTTTCTTAGTGAAAACTGAAGTGTTGGTAGAATTATGATTTTTTCTGGAATCTCTAATAGACAGTCCATTTCCTTTCCTCTTCCAGCCTCCAGAGGGTCCTCATATTTATTTGTTCATGATTCCCTTCCTCTGTCTTTAAAGCCAGAAAGGGTAGCTTGAGTATTTCTTACATTCCATCACTGTGACCTACTTCCACAGTCATATCTCCCTTTGATTCTCTTCTTCTGGCTCCCTTTTTCATTTTTAAGTACTTATGTGATATCCTTGGGTCCATCTGGATAATCTAAAATAATGTCCCTATTTTAAGGTCAGCTGCTTTGCAATGTTAGTTCTCCTTTGAGTCATGGTCATCTTTGGGGACCATTATTCCGCTTACACAAAGAAGGATGCATGTGAAATTTTTAGCAAAGTTATTTGTACCTAGGAGGTATTGAACTAAAGTGAACTGCCCAAGGGATTTGAAAAAAATAAATAAATAAACTGACTTAATCCTAGATGTCTTTTTTTAAATAGACTACCTTTAAAAGGTAAGGCCCTAAGTGTAGGAAAAGAGCATACACATGTTAGCTCTGCACTGACAAAAATTTCTTCCTCAAATCTTCAACATGCTGTTTTAAAACACACCTTCACATTCACTTGTTCAAATCAAAATCTGAAAGAATAAGTGAAATACCTGGGAGGAAATTCTAATGGTGGTATTCTTAATCCATTAAAATGATAGCCTCTTACTTCTGTTTAGCATTAGGAACCCGTGCCTACAATATTAGTTGTGACTTTATCCCATTCAAAGTGTATTTGTATTCTCAAAATAACGTTGCTAATATATATACACACATATATATATACATATATATATATTTATATAGTAAAATACTGGTATCCCACTTAAATATTATATTTTTACTGTAACATGCAATCATTATTCTGCATTTTTGAAAACATGGGGATTAGCAGCAGATAAGGATGCTATGACCTGGAATAAAAATAAGCAACCTAAGTCATAAATGCCTAACTAATCCTTTTAATTTAAAAATTTTACTGTTATGTCAGCATTCTTGGTGTTATGCCCTAAAGATAGCATCAATACATTAAATCACAGCTTAAGCAAAGTGATTAGCTTGAAGGCAGGGAGAAAGAAGTACATAATACAACCAATACATTTCTGCTGAGTCCCTAATATTTGTCAGGAACTGTTCTGGATGTTTGGGAGTCAAAAGGGATTAAGACCCAGTCCTCATCCACAAAGAGTAACTGAGGTTCTTATTTGGATAAATTTAGTGATTCCATGAGCATTTTGCTCACATAAAGAAGTCTATAAAATGTAGAGGGTATGTAAAATTTTTCTAGAGACCAAGTCTACAAATTTTAAAATGGGTCAATGACTGCAAAATGTTTAAGAACCATTGGTCTAGATGCAAACTGGCTTCCTCGGTGGCTCAGCAGTAAAGAATCTGCCTGCAATGGGAGAGACACAGGAGGTACTGGTTCAGTTCCTGGGTTGGGAAGATCCCCTGGAGGAAGAAATGGCAATCCACTCCAGTATTCTTGCTGGAGAGGAGCCTGGCAGGTTACAGTCCTAGGGTGGCAAAGAGTTGGACACAACTGAGCACGCATGCACTCTTAATGTGGGTTAGAACATCTGACAGCTTAGTTCAGACACATGAGCCACCTTTCCTATGTCTGTCTTCTGCTCTTACTAGGTAACTGAAGTACTGCTGAAAGAATGGGAAGGAAGAGGTACAGGTCAGGACACAGAGTGACTTGTGGTGCAGGTCAGAGAGGCATCAGGACACAGAGTGGCTTGTATTCTGCAAATTGAACTTTACCATTAGTCTTAATTGTGTCTCTTTAACTCTTGACACTATACATAATTAATTGTTATTGTTCTGCTACAAATCATATGATAAACAATATCATTAGCAGATTCAAAATTTATCCTCTGCTAAATTTTTATCTTTATCAGTTATAAAGGTTACAAGAGCTATTTTATTCAGAATTTAGTTAATAAATACAGCAAAATCCTAATTGTCTTTGTAGTAATTTCTTGACTATACACATAATTTGGAGAAGAAAACAGTAAATTTATTTCATAGGTCAAATCCTATTGAAATGACTTCCTAGGAGAACACAAATTATTTCACCAGACTAAGAGTTTATTTGCAGGGTTTCTCAAAATAAGTGGACCAGCTAAAGCTTGGTAATCTTTTATTTATAGAGAGATTTTCATACTGATGGTGTACACTGCATTGGGATTTGACATGTATTATTTACACAGTTTATTATTTTTTTAGGGAAAAATAAAGATACCAAAATAGGCAACAAATGTAACTGTTCTGAATTATAACACAAAACCAAACAATTAATACCAATAAAATAAAAATATGATCAGTCTAAGACTTGAGATACTTATCAAACTATGTGCTTCAAGAACCAGAATGACTATCCATCAATCTCTGAAGGGACTTTCAATGGGCGGCAAATCTTGCTTAAAGGGTTATCTATTTTAAAACAGTTTCATATTGCATTTTGAACTTTTTATTACCTAAAATGGAAATACGACTTTACTCAGTATCAAAATGAGTGATAAATATTGTTCCTCTTCTACACACCCCATTCTCAGGTACCCTTTTAGTTAGTACTTGCCAAAATGATTTAAAACTTAGAGCTTAGAAGGACAAAGCCAGAATTGCTCCCCAACAACACTGACTGCAAACTGTAAAACTCTTTGGTTTTCTTGTCCCACTTCTACACCCTCCCAAAAAATTATCCAAGTCATGAGTAGATCAGAGGTACTGGAGTAGAACCTTCCTTGCTGGCACAAATCATTAGTAACAAAGAGGCTAATTTAAATTTTGACACTGTTCCCCTCATTCTTACCAAATCACAAAATTTAGCAGTTTTCATAAAATTCCTTCTATAGAAAAAAGGCGTGGTTCAGTCAACAGCATGAAATATCTATCAATATTTTTTTTTGCTCTTTCTCATCTCTCTCATTTACTAATGACAACATATTGAAAGTTTATAAGAAAATATTACTAAATTATTCATTTCCTCCATGTAGAATTTTGGGTTTTTGTACAGTTTTGATCAATAATATGGTTTTAATACAAGATTTTATATTAAACAAACTATATATATATAAAACTATATACTAACTTTTGGTTAGGAATATATGAGCACTACATTTAAAGAGAGAATTTGTTTTTCAAAGAGAAGTACTCTATTGAAATCTACCATCTCTTTCTGCTACTGTTTTTATCTCAACTGCAGAAAAGTCATGACCAATAATTTTTTCTAAAGGCTTTAAAGAAAAAGAATATTCAGAAGAGATAAAAATGTTTATTCTGGAAGAAGTACCAATATTCAAATAAGAATTTCACTAAAAATTAGTTCAATGAACCTTATTTCTTATGAAGCTTAGTAGCTACATCAATAACCTATTCAATATCAATACACTCACAAATAAAAGTGAAGTTATGATTTTCTGGAAGCTAGCCTGATATGCACTGCCAGGTAACCATAGCATTTCTAGCCAGATTGAAATATCTGAAAAGAAAAATGAAATAGTCTACCTGAAAAGTGCATGAATTTAACAATTGTATGCATGATTTTACTGCTTAAAAAGGTCTAGCTCATATAAGTCAATATGTGTAGACCTGAGCTTTTCTGTGCAGGTACATTCAACTGAATAATTTTGCTGAAGTCTAGATCACAAATGATACCTGAAAGATTTGTTTTTCCCAGTTTCACAAATTAGGCATATTTTTTCTAAAATCTTTAGACCCCAAACCATTATCTTTCTGGACATCAATACTACTTAATATCTTATGGTGTGGCATGCTAAGTCACCTCAGTTGTGTCCGACTCTTTGGGACCCCAGAGCCTGCAACCCCTCAGGCTCCTCTGTTCATGGGATTCTCCAGGCAAGAACACTGGAGTGGGTTGCCATGCCCTCCTCAGGGAATCTTCCCAACCCAGGGATGGCACCAGAGTCTCATTATGTTTCCTGCATTGGCATTCTTTTACCACTAGCACCACCAGTAACTACTATTACTACTTTATATATTAATATATTAACAGAGTCAATGTTTCTGTTAGGTAGTTAGAATAGGAAAAAGGAGTACAGAATGGCAGTGGCTAAAAGACAAGGAAGGGGAAAGCCTGCAAAAATAGAACAAAAGAATGTCCTAGGACCAGAGTGAGGACCTCAGGTAGAACAAACAGCACCCCTGGCTAGCCCAATTTACATAGGGCAGGCCCAGCGGGAGGAGAAAAAGCATATAAAGGAGAAGCCAAAGGGCCGGGACTCTCTCTCTTCTTTTCGTGTCTTTTGGGTCGGCATGCCCTCACACCTCAAGGATGTATTTTCCTTTATTTTCTAAATAAAACTGAGCTGTAACATGGAGCTGTAACACTGATCTGTCAAAGAGCTGAGACACAGTCTATCCGAGAGCAGTGACACGCCGAGGGCTTTAACACCCAAATTTTTGTTGTGACAAGAGAGACCGAGGAAATCACACACTCCCCTGACATTTCCACTGGACAAAACCCTTAGGAATATGACAATCCTATTAACTAACAGGGCATAAATTCCAAAATGCTTACAAATTATTTTCTTCCTAAATGAAAATCTGTATATTTTAGACCAACATAAAATAGAAAAATGGGATGAGTTTAGGTAAGGCTCCACTGTTACTAGTAAATCACTGTGGGAAAAACCTGTAAGAACTAATGCAACTTTATTTATATCATTTTTTTATAACTGAACTTTGAGCCAGTAGTTGCTCTTCAGGTATTGACTAGTCTGCATTAATTCAGTGCAGTTTGCCTTCCACAGGATGTTTACCATAATGTGAATTGGGGTAACATATTCCCTGGTGGTTCAGTGGTAAAAATCTCATCTGCAATACAGGAGATGTAGAATTCATGGGTTTTATCCATGGTTGGGAAGATCCCCTGAAGGAGGAAAAGGCAACTCACTCCAGTTCATGGGACAACCCTATGGAGAAAGGAGCCTGGCAGGCTACAGTCCATGAGGTCACAATGAGTCAGACATGAGTGAGCATGTGCGAATGAATTGGGGTAAGCAAAAAAGTGATTTATGGTAGAATAGGTAGTAATTCCTTACAGAGGGAATGAGAATGAATACGTACACACCTAACCCTGTGACTGTGATCTCAATTATTTGATACCACTCATAACATAATTTTAGAAAGTAAATGATTAATATTTTCTCATAAGCAGATGATACATATATACATATATAATTATCACATATAAGGTGGTCTTATAAATTTATCTGTTACAAATTAATGAAATGAAGCTACAGATCCTATATAAAAACTAAGGTCATTTTTTGGAGATTATTTTCCCCCTAAAAACGAACAACAAAACCCCAAAAGTGAGCTTGTAAATTCAGAGAACAGATTGGTGGTTGGGAAGAGAAAGGCAAAACAAGTGACTGGGATTAAAAAGTACAGATTTTCAGCTCTAAAACAAATAAGTCATGGGGATATAATGTTCCACATGTTGACAATTGAAGGAGGTTATGGAAAGGACATGCATGACAACAGGCTGACCCTTGAGCTGGACTTAGGCAATCTGAGACTCCTCTCCCTCTCCCTTGTCAGTTCTGCTCACTGTTTGCACTACTAGCAGCCATTTCAAGGACTCAGCATTAAGAGAGCAATGTGTTTTTAGGATCATCTGGACTGAAAACATGCCTGAACTCTCATTAAGGGCTCAATATAAACTTTTAAGATTCTTCCAAGTAGGTATGGAGGTCCACTCATCTTATGATCACTCAAGACTAGCCTCATATGTAAGTTTCCTTGTTTCTTAAAGCTGCCCCCTACTAATAATCTCAACTGGTCTCAATCTGAACTGGTCTGCCTCTTTCTCAGGTCTCTTCTTGCCCTTTGTGTATGGTTACCAATTTTGGATTTTACCAGAGGAACTCTAACTGATCTTGCTCCTCTTTCTGTGTTGGATGCTAAAATTCTTAGAACTAAAATTTTTACCAAGTCCTAAAATATATAAAGAAATCATAGCACAAATTTCATGATTCAACCTCATATATGATTATATCCTACTCTTCTTACCTTATCTTTTGCTTCTGATTTATCCTATTCACCTTGGTGTACTAAATACTTTCTATAAGCCATTTTTAATTCCAATCCAATGTAAAATAGAATGCTAAGAATAAATGATATTTGAATGTGCTGTCTTTTGACATTACAAAGATTTTCTTTAAACAATGACTAAGCTAGAGGCAAGGATCTAACATGGTCATAGTTAAGGATCTTTGAGTTGAAAGAGGATGGAATTTACAACTAGGATATATATTAGAGAGTATTCTTGTAATAAATTGCTGGAGAAGAAAGAAAAGGGAAGATTGAACAGAGCAAGAAGTTGAGCTGTGGTGGATGCTGCTCAATGACTCCAGCTGTTCTAGAGCCAAAATGGCCCATCAGTTATCTAACTGGACAGGAGAGAGGTTTTTATAACCCCTGCTTTAATTAGTCATCAGTCATTGCTGCTCCAGGTAGAACTTAATCTTTACTCTCTATGTTGTTGTTCAGTCTCCAACTCATGTCTGACTTTTTGTGACCCTGTGGACTGCAACATGCCAAGATTCCCTGTCTCTCACTCCTGGAGTTTGCTCAAGTTCATGACCACTGAGTACGTGATACTGTTCAACCATCTCATTCTCTGCCGCTCCCCTCTCCTTTTGCTTTCAATGTTTTCAAGCATCAGGGTCTTTTCCAATGAGTCAGTTCTTCAAGTCAAGTGGCCAAAGTATTGGAGCTTCAGCATTGGTCCTTCCAATGAATATTCAGGGTTGATTTCTTTAGGATTGATTGATTTGATCTCCTTGCAGTCCAAGGGATTCTCAAGAGTCTTCTCCAGCACTGCAATTCAAACGCATTAATCCTTTGGCACTCAGCCTTTTTTATGGTCCAACTCTCACACCTGTACATGACTACTAGAAAAATCATAGCTCTGACTATACAGACCTTCATTGGCAAAGTGA
Source organism: Redunca redunca (assembly GCA_006410935.1). NCBI lineage: Eukaryota > Metazoa > Chordata > Mammalia > Artiodactyla > Bovidae > Redunca > Redunca redunca. The sequence continues at coordinate 1,149,333 of SJYQ01001273.1, forward strand.
TGTCTCTACATTTTAATATGCTGTCTAGGCTTGTCATAGCTTTCCTTCCAAGGAGCAAATGTCTTTTAATTTCATGGCTGCTGTCACCATCTACAGTGATTTTGGAGCATAAGAAAATAAACTCTGTCACTGTTTCCATTGTTTCCCCATCTATTTGCCAGAAAATGACGGGACTGGATGCTATGATCTTATTTTTTTGAATATTGTGTTCTAATCCAACTTTCTCACTCTCCTCTTTCACCCCATCAAGAGGCTCTTTAGCTCCTCTTCACTTTCTGTCATTAGCCTGGTATCATCTGCATATAGGAAGTAGCTGATATTTCTCCCCTCAGTCTTGATTCCAGCTTGTGAGTCAACCAGCCAAGCATTTCACATGATCCAGTCCCATCATTTCATGGGAAATAGATGGGGAAACAGTGGAAACAGTGTCAGACTTTATTTTTTGGGGCTCCAAAGTCACTGCAGATGGTGACTGCAGCCATGAAATTAAAAGACGCTTACTCCTTGGAAGAAAAGGTATGACCAACCCAGACAGCATATTCAAAAGCAGAGACATTACTTTGCCAACTAAGGTCCGTCTAGTCAAGGCTATGGTTTTTNGGAGGTCAGCCCTGGGATTTCTTTGGAAGGAATGATGCTAAAGCTGAAACTCCAGTACTTTGGCCACCTCATGTGAAGAGTTGACTCATTGGAAAAGACTCTGATGCTGGGAGGGATTGGGGGCAGGAGGAGAAGGGGACAACAGAGGATGACATGGCTGGCTGGCATCACTGACTCGATGGACGTGAGTCTGAGTGAACTCCAGGAGATGGTGACGGACAGGGAGGCCTGGCGTGCTGCAATTCATGGGGTCGCAAAGAGTCGGACACGACTGAGTGACTTAACTGAACTAACTGAACTCTGCATATAAATTAAAAATTCAGGGTGACAATATACAGCCTTGTACTCCTTTCTCAATTTTGAACCAGTCAGTTATTCTGTGTCTGGTTCTAAGTGCTGCTTCTTGACCAGCATACAGATTTCTCAGGGGATGGGTAAGGTGGTCTGGCATTCTCATCTCTTTATGAATTTTTCCATAGATTGTTGTGATCCACACAGTCAAAGGCTTTAGTGTAGACAAAGAAGTAGAAGATTTTTTTTTTTTTCTGGAATGCTCTTGCTTTTTCTATGATCCAACAGATACTGATTGACAATTTGATCTCTGGTTTCTCTGCCTTTTCTAAATCTAGCTTGTACATCTGAAATTTTCAGTTCACATACTGTTGAAGCCGAGCTTGAAGGATTTTGAGCATAACGTTACTAGCATATGAAATGTGTGCAATTGTACAATAGTCTGAACATTCCTTGACATTGTCCTTCTTTAGGACTGGAATTAAAACTGACCTTTTCCAGTTCTGTGAGACATTATTTTGCTTACATGCTTGAGTGCTGGTCAAAACTCCTTCTACTCTGTCTAGAGAAAACCTAGCATATATCTCCTTGAAAGGGCACAAGTTGAATGATAAACATTCCATATACTGTGTGTGTGTGAATGTGTGCATGTCTTAAAACAATACACATTTGTTATTTCCATTTCTGTCTTAGAATGTTTTAACTGCTCAGAGTCTCACAAGGCAGTAGTCAGGGTGTTGGCTGCAACTGTTGTAAATGTATTTACTTATTATATAATATCTTTAGGTGTCTTATTTTGTGCTGTATACAACCTAGATTCTAGATGCAGACTGTAGTAGAAACCATTGTGTTATATGGGTTTCCCTGGTGGCTCAGAAAGTAATGAATCCACCCACAATGCAAGAGACTTGGGTTTGATCCCTAGGTCAGAAGATCCCCTGGAGGAGGGCATGGCAACCCATTGCTGTATTCTTGCCTATAGAATTCCATGGACAGAGAAATCAGGCAGGCTGCAGTCCATGCAGCGACAAAGAGTTGGACATGATTGAGCAATTAACACTGTGTTCTATATTTGAATAGGAAGCATTTAGTGTTTATGTTTATCATGACAATATTGTGATAGAGATCTCTCTTCATAATAAGTATTCAAGTCATATATATTGTTATACTCATGAACAATAAAGACTGCTCTTAGTAAATGCTATACCAAATGGTTTGAAATGCTGGAAAAATAGGTAACTTGATTTAACAGCATTAAATATGGGCAATGAAAATTTTATTTTCTTACTACATCTATCAGCCAATTTCCATCCCCATGAAGCAAAACTCCAATATACCACATTCTTCAAATTCCATGAGTACATACATTGTTCAGCTCAGTTGGTGAAAGAAAACATGGAGATAACTAAAGCACTAAAATAAAGTGTTAGTCACTCAGTCGTGTCTGACTCTATGTGACCCCATTGACTGTAGCCCACCAGGATCCTCTGTCCACTGGATTCTCCAGGCAAGAATCCCTGAGTGGGTTGCCATTACCTTCTCCAGGGGATCTTTCCAACCCAGGGATTGAACCTGGGTCTCCTGCATTGCAGGCAGATTCTTTGCCATCTGAGCCACCAGGGAAGTCCCAAATAAAATGTACTTAGTAGAATAAGTATTAGAAGGTGCTACTATGTAAAAATCACTTTGCATAGTTCTCAATACAAGTGTTATGATTTTTTTTCATTTTTTTCACTTAAATAACTATTTCCCTTTCAAATCAAAAGCAAATAATCACAGTGGATTTTTTTCCCCTGTCATTTGTCTTTTTGGTTTTGATTAGAATTGACCTCAGTTTTCTGATTTGAGTCCACTTTCTTCAAATGAGAAAACTTTTAGAGAGTCTTTCAAGAGTAATCATAGGTTTAGAATCCAGGTTTTCCAACCCCTACTCCAGTGTCTTTTCTCCCCTATTATTCCATTTATTGATATTAATATTTCTGAGAAACCAACAATACGAACAAATATCCCATGCACAGTCTGTTTTGACAAGATATCCTTTTTATTCAGTTCAGTGGCTCAGTAGTGTCCGACTCTTTGCGACCCCATGAATCACAGCATGCCAGCCCTCCCTGTCCATCACCAACTCCCGGAGTTCATTCAAACTCACGTCCATTGAGTCCGTGATGCCATCCAGCCATCTCATTCTCTGTCGTCCCCTGCTCCTCCTGCCCCCAATCCCTCCCAGCATCAGAGTCTTTTCCAATGAGTCAACTCTTTGCATGATGTGGCCAAAGTACTGGAGTTTCAGCTTTAGCATCATTCCTTCCAAAGAAATCCCAGGGCTGACCTCCTTCAGAATGGACTGACCGGATCTCCTTGCAGTCCAAGGGACTCTCAAGAGTCTTCTCCAGCACCACAGTTCAAAAGCATAAATCCCTTTTATTACCCCCTTTCTAAAATGACTTTAAAGACTAGCTCCCGTGAGTATATAGCTTCAGCAATCAAAGATGAGCTTTGTCTTTACCGGCCACGGTGTGTTTGACATCAGTGATTACTAAATAGCCTTCTCTTACTTGTTAACATTTCCTTACCTTGGTCGTCCAAGGCTTGACAAACATTTAGGTAAAGAACATACACTTTAAAACTATCCAAATACATCTGAGTATCAGACAAACTAACAAATTTAGAGACTGCAAAGATGTGAACATCAGTTTATTTCTGTTTACAGTGAAGAAATGTAGCTTA
>SJYQ01001273.1:1153508-1163741 GCA_006410935.1 Redunca redunca
GGACCTAATATGGAATAAGAAAGAATGAAGAAAAGGAAGGAAAGATATTTTTAGTGTTCATAAATATATCATTTAAATATACAAGAAGTAAAATGTCTATATCTTAAGTGATTCAAATATTACTGTCAAAGTGTACTTTTCCTCACATTATAAATTATTTCTTATAGTGTTTGAACTAAAAACTTAGAACAGGAATAGGCTTGGATAACTGAAGAAATGTGCCTTTGACTTGTAAATTCATGTCATTTTTGAAACTGGAAAAACCACTGCCCTCTGGAATCTCTGGATAATCTTTGGATAAAAATTGACTTTGGTGAAAATTTTATTATTTTCTCATATGCTTTTAAATAAAAAGCACCAAAAAGTCTTCAGTGATCTGTAATAAGAAAAACCACTGAGGAAATTCACTGACTTACCCTCCAGGTTATACTTTTCTTGTTAAAGCTAATTGTTTAATAAGTTTAATAATCACAAAGTTAAACTATTTACTAATAACTGAAGCTGTGCTTGAATCCACTTTTACCCTTATGAGATGAAACAGTAAAGTTGTAGAATAACAATCTTTTCTGAATGTAAACCATGTAACTTAAATACTTACTGTTGATTTTTGAAGGGTAAACTAGAAAATAATACCAGTAACTTGCTCATTCAGCTTTCCTGATAGGAATAAAACAGGCATTCACTGGTACTACATTATCATATAATTTGTTATTAGTTTTACTTAGAAATACTGCAATATTATTTTCAGTTCCATAGTATTCTATTTTTATGCATCCAGTACATGATTAATCTATATAGCACAAGGAAACAATGCAAAAGGGAAAAAATATACATTTTTTATTTTACTAGCATTTTAATTACATTTTCCATGAAAAGTAATGTGTTGAGGGTAAATATGCTCTTACATTTTAGCATGCAAGTTAAAGAAAACAATTTGCTGATTATGTTTATATTTGGATATTGTAAGTTAGCTATGATTTATGATCTACTAGATGTAAATAAAAAATAAAACATTGTGAACCATATTTTTCCAATTACTCTATATTTAATTAAAGTAATTCTAGAAGGGTGCTTCTCTTCATTGCAACTTGAATCAAAGTAAAAAGAAGCTGAATTGAGACAAAGTGTTGGAAAGCTTGAGGATTACTTTTAAAAAGTTACTACTCATATTGCAAAAAGTTCTAATAGTTTAATGTAGCCATCACAGGTTATCAAAAAATTATTGTAATGTATCAATCATGTATTCTCAAAAATTTATTGAAGGGGTGACTCATAGGAAGAAACAAAATTAATCATATACAAAAGAATCATAATGTGGTGTTAATGGATAATTTTTGATCTTGGTAAGTAGAGATTTGTATGCCGATAATAGCCATTATACTTAATGGACTCCAAGAACATAAATCCCTGAAAACAGTGACAACATATCTTTCAACGTTGTCAGTTACCTCTCAGTCATTCTTATATCCAAATACCAAACATTTCTAAGCATAGACCTTCTCAATATAGCAGATATGGAAATGAGTACCTTGCACAGTTAGATGCACCTGCATTGTTCTTGGTGTATGTTGAGTCTGAACAGAACACGTGTACGGGCCATCATCTGTCACATCTACATTCTGTATCTGAAGGCTGTAGTCCCTTTTATTCAATGTCGAAATTGAAACTCGAGGATCCACTGACCATTTATCACCTCCCGCAAAAATAATACTTGACCGATTCAGCCAGGCACCCTTTGAAGCTCCATCTTCCAAATAACACCTGCAAATTACACGAGATAGAACATTATTAATCAAAATGAAAATGAGAGACATTATCTTTGTTCTGAGTGTATTTCCATATGCTGAATTATGGCACTGCCGCAAATGCAAACATCAGACATAAACACAGGAGACATGAACACACTAGTACATTTTTCATCCTCAAAGCAAATATGAAACAATACCTTCACACAGTTCAGTTTAGTTTTGTTTTTTTACATGTGTCTGTGTGTATGTGTATTTTAATTCAAAGCCAGTCAAAATCTTCTTTTATTCAGTCTGGAGGACAAGTAAATTTAAATAAGGTTAAATTCATTCAAATAACAATTTCAACACAAAACACATTTCTTTCTTTGAAATTATAAGAGGTAGAATAGGTTCATTAGCTATCCTGATTTAACCTAATCCAATTCTGTATGTAATGTACCAGATGCATAAAACACAAAATGGTACCATATATAAGTTTATTTTTAAAATTATCTGCATTTGCAGAGCAGTAGACCTGTACACCAAAACTATAAACTGCTTTTTACTAATAATTTTGCTGCTGTAATTAAATGTAGCAAAGCTAATATAATATTTTTAGTAGTAAATTCTTGCCATCTTTTCAATAAACTGATCAATAGTTTTTCCAGAAAGCATTCTTTTATCCAACAATACTTACAGAGCACCTACTATTCAAGGGACATCGCCTTTGCTCTCCAAAACTTTCAGTCTACTAAGGAAGACAATCTAATTAAGTCAACCAATGAATAAAGCACAGAAAGAATACTTTTATTAAATCAGATGCAAGACACATGGGAAACCAAAGAGGGGTACTTGACATAGAAAGGTTGTTACGAGTATAGACAATGCCCAAGATAAGGAGACAAACAGTGGAAGATGTGGCGTTCTAGACAGAAGAGCAACATGTGGACAATACCAGGGAAAGGTGAGAGAGCAGAGAGAGCCAAGCACTTCAAGCAAGTAGAAAGCCGGGAGTATAGGCTAGGAGGGATGAGAGATAAAATTGAAAAGGTAAGCTAGACGTAAGTGATAATAGCAAGCATGATGATTATTAGTAGATTTTAAGGCTAAATCTGAAGTCATTTATTCAGAGTTATAATTCTATAACAAAATTCAAAAATATAGCTTTGCATCCACCAGACATCAGGCATGCCAAGATTTGAAACAGAAGGCTGTGGTCACATATCAGTGATTTTGCTGAGGCCTGAAATTCTAAATTTTATCTTGAAAACACTGTGATACAAATTAAAGACTGGTTCTCTTAAATGAGTACAAAGCACAGCTACAGAATCAAAATACACATACAAGGAAATAGTTTGACAGCATTTCTACAGAACACCTTAGGGGATTAAAGGCAGCATTTTGAGATTGGTACAAAATGGCAAGTTGAAAGCAACAGGGTAGATTACTGTCAACTGTATCAAACTAATCAGTGGGTGAAAAAATAAGGAACAAGATACATTGCTGAATCTAATTTGCAGTCAGCTTCACAATCTACAGAATGCAAACTAGTAGAAGTCATAAAGGTCACTGTTAACTGAAAAGCTTTTCCTGATGTATTTAATGAAGAAAATAAAACCCATTTTGATGACATAATTAAATAATTATAGTGTATTGTCATTCTTAATAATATGCTGAAAGAAGCTACAGGGGACAGTTTCCATTTCACAAGATCACATGTGTATTGGTATGAGTAAAACATGGAAATACCTCTACTAGGATTACGATAATTCCAATATCTACATTTAATATGTGGGTTCACCAAGGGTATATTGTGTGACCTTTGTGTTTGTGGCCTTCAAACTTTATCATATTTGGTGTTCCTAACAACACTGGGAGATTGTTGTTGCTAACAACAACATAGATTGCTATGCTCAATTTCATCATCAGAATATAAATAGAATTTTTGAGTTAAATGACTTGCCCAAGCCACGTTGTTAGTGGGTGGCAAAGTTGAATTTGCAATCAAGTCTTGTATCTTCACATTCAATGTCCTTTTTATCAAATTGAAGATCAAAGGCTTTAAAAATAGATTTCAGATATGGGAAGATTATTAGAATGTTGCAGAAATTACTGCAAGTAATTTCTTATTTACTGAATGTGACCAACTGCTTAACCTGTCCTATTCTAAAGGAAGCAGAAAATTAATTATTAATGGACATTTTACCATGAAAGTCTGATTTAGAACACTCCGTCTGGTATTTTCCTCTCCCTAGAGACAGCAGCAGTTTTACCTTTATTTGGGGGTGGGGGTATCAAGAAGACTACAAAAAGTAACTAGTATTTAGATATTAGGGGTTTAATAGACCTGATCAGAGTTATAATTCTTAGGCCAGGCTTTCCCTGGTGGTGCAGAGGTTTGAAGCGTCTGCCTGCAATGTGGAAGACTGGGTTCGATCCCTGGGTCGGGAAGATCCCCTGGAGAAAGAAATGGCAACCCACTCCAGTATTCTTGCCTGGAGAATCCCATGGATGGAGGAGCCTGGTGGGCTATAGTCCACGGGTCGCAAAGAGTCATAAGCACCGCTCCTCTGTTGTGGTATGTCAGGGATATTCATAGAAGAATAAATTCTAACTTCTTCACTAAGAAAAACATGAAAGAAAGGATCCTTTATGTTTCCTTGGATAAGATAATTATATTACATGAATTTTATTGACCAATCCAAAATTTTTCAAAACATGTATGAGGAAGACCCTTTAATGAGACTCATGGTAAAAAAAGCTGGTGTATCATTTCCTTGGATTTCTGTAGAACTGTGTCAGATTACTGAGGTAGAACCTAAATACCTGAAATTGCCATATATGGAATTTAACAAATTGGGAACAGTAACACTTAGGCATGACTTTCTATTTTATATAAAATTATTATATATTTATAGAGACTATAAGAGGAAGAGATGGTTGGATGGCATCACCGACTCAATGGACATGGTTTTGGGTGGACTCTGTGAGTTGGTGATGGACAGGGAAGCCTGGTGTGCTGAGGTACATGGGGTCACAAAGAGTCAGACATGACTCAGCAACTGAACTGAACTGAAGGTCAACTATAAGATGATTATGCAAATTGTATTACATAGGCATATACACATATGTCTCCTATCTTGCTCCTCTTTGTTCTCCACATCCACCCTATTTTTTTCCATTTATACAAAGAAATACTGCTTGATATGTATATGCTCTATTAAGAAGAAATTGTGGAAAGAAAGAAAGAGTTTAGGGTATGACAGAGGGTAATGGGAGGGTACAAGAAGGACAGAAGTGGTGAAAATTAAGTTTTGTAATCTTTGGGCACCAAAACATTTTTTTTCCCCTTTGGTTGAAGAACTCTAGTGATCTAAAGATATAATCTGTTGGAATCCTGGCTCATGCAGAATTTATAATTTAGCAAGTATGACAAATTACATTCATGACTTGCCATCATGAAGATTAGGAAGTGAAAATATAGTAATTAAATTGTTGCTATAATGGATTATTATAATTATCTGAAGGTTTCTGGCATCTGCCATTGACACCATTCTCCCCACAACAAACAGAATGAACTTCAGAATTTAAATGAAATCATCAAAGATTCCTGGAATCAAGACTGCTTGGAGAAATATCAGTAACCTCAGATACACAGATGACACCACCCTTATGGCAGAAAGCAAAGAGGAACTAAAGAACCTCTTGATGAAAATGAAAGAGGAGAGTGAAAAAACTGGCTTAAAATCAAACAATTAAAAAACTAAGATCATGACATCCGGTCCCATCACTTCATGGCAAATAGATGGAGAAACAATGGAAACAGTGACAGACTTTATTTTCTAGGCTCCAAAATCGCTGCAGATGGTGATTTAGTTCAGTCACTCAGTCATGTCCAGCTCTTTGAGACCCCATGGACCGCAGCATGGCCAAGCTTCCCTGTCTATCACCAACTCCCAGAGCTTACTCAAACTCATGTCCTTCCAGTTGGCTATGCCATCCAGCCATCTCATCCTCTGTTGTCCCCTTCTCCTCCTGCCCCCAATCCCTCCCAGCATCAGAGTCTTTTCCAATGAGTCAGTTCTTCATACCAGGTGGTCAGAGTGCTGGAGTTTCAGTTTCAGTTTCAACATCAGTCCTTCCAATGAATATTCAGGATGCTTTCCTTTAGGATGGACCAGTTAGATCTCCTTGTAGTCCAAGGGACTCTGAAAGGTATTCTCCGACACCACAGTTGAAAAACATCAATTCTTCAGTGCTCAGCTTTCTTTATGGTCCAACTCTCACATCCATACATGACTACTAGAAAAACCATAGCTTTGACAAGATGGACCTTTGCTGGCAAAGTATATCTCTGCTTTTTAATATGCTGTCTAGGTTGGTCATACTTTTCTTCCAAGGAGCAAGCGTCTTTTAATTTCATGGCTGCAGGCACCATCTGCAGTGATTTTGAAGCCCGCCGAAATAAAGTCTATCACTGCTTCTATTGTATCCCCATATATTTGCCATGAATTAATGGACCGGATGCCATGATGTTAGTTTTCTGAATGTTGACTTTTAAGCAAACATTTTCAGTCTTCTCTTTCACTTTCATCAAGAGGCTCTTTAGTTTTTCTTCGCTTTCTGCCACAAGGGTGGTGTCATCTGCATGTGAGGTTATTGATAGATGACTGCAGCCATGAAATTCAAAGATGCTTGCTCCTTGGAAGAAAAGCTGTGGCCAATCTAGACAGCATATTAAAAAGCAGAGACATTACTTTGCCAACAAAGGTCTATGTAGTCAAGGCTATGGTTTTTCCAGTAGTCATGTATGGATGTGAGAGTTGGACCATTTAAAGAAAGCTGAGCACTGCAGAATTGATGCTTTTCAATTGTGGTGTTGGTTAAGACTCTTGAGAGTCCCTTGGTCTGCAAGGAGATAAAACCAGTCAATCCTAAAGAAATCAGTCCTGAATATTCATTGGAAAGGCTGATGCTAAAGCTGAAGCTCCAATAATTTGGCTACATGATGCAAACTGACTCATTTGAAAAGACCCTGATGCTGGGGAAGATTGAAGGCAGGAAGAGAAGGGGACTACAGAGGATAAGATGGTTTTATGGCATCACCGACTCAATGGACATGAGTCTGAGCAAGCTCTGGGAGTTGGTGATGGACAAGGAAGTCTGGCATGCTGCAGTCCATGGGGTCGCAAAGAGTCAGGCACAAATGAGTGACTCAACTGATCAACAATTCCAAGCCTTCCTATTTCACTCATAAGTAAAACTCTAATCCTGATAGTGACCAACCATCCTACATAATCTGATCACTTGATTCCTCCCTGACTTCATCAGTTCACATTCTTTCCCATTTACTCTGCTCTAGACTCTGGGTCTCCAGCTGTGCTTCCAATAAGTCATATATGCCCTTGCCTCAAGAAGTTGGTATTTCTGTTTCTTCTACCTAGAACTCTCTTCCTCTAGAGGTCTGTATAATGTATTCCCTATCTTCCTTAGGTCTCTACTGAATTACCTAAAGTGTTAAATAACAAAAAATACCACTATTCCCAGCACTCCCATGAGACATATTACCTATTTACTGGGTTATTATTTTCTGTCTCTTCCTGCTAAAAGTAAGATCCAGGAACTGTCCATTTAGCCACTTCTGTATATTCTAAGGCCCTCTACATAACGGACAATAAATAGAAATACTTGTTGAGTGGATGAATGAGGGCAAAAATTAAGCTGCTTTTAGAAGAAGAAATAATATGGTAAAGTGTATCAAAATTTCCAAAGTGCAACCTGGTTCAGAAAGAAAAGTCATGGACATATTAACTGTGACACTAAGTAATTAAACACAGATATTTGTGGCACAAACAATAACTTCTGTTAAATATAGAGGAAGGCCTAAGCAATCAAGTGTTTGGTGGGGAACTAACCTCAGCATTGAGTGAACAGAGTAAAGTGGTTGGTCGGGGTTAGAGGTCGGTTCAAAACTACTTGAAATAAGAAAGATCCACAGCATTTGTTTCTGTACTTGAGGAACCACTTTAAGCCAGTATATATTCTGTTTAGTATGTACTGGGCACTTTGTTAGGCACTTTACATTTCATATTCTATTTAATCCTCACATAAACTTATGAGTCATTTTATGTACAAAGACATGAAGATACTGGGAGAGTGTAACATGAACAAAGCCAATCAGCCTGCACTCTTAACCACAGTGATAGACTATGCTATTCATTCTTAGAGTCAGACAGCAGCAAGGGTGACGGGTTCTTCTGTTTCAGATGGAGGAATTAATATGTGAGGGAGAAACAAAGATGATCAGATCATTAATAGAGGAAAGGTGAAGCAACAATTCTCAGGTTACAAACTTGGATCATTTTTCATCTCTGGACTTCCAAACAGAACATTTTAACAGCTAGTGATCTAGGATCCCTTTGAAGTCTAGACAGTGAATAAAAATGTTTACCAATGAATATATTCTTTAATTGCATATGGCATGGATTTTCTTGAGACTTTTTTTTTTTGCTCCACTTAAAAAATCTGCTAGACTACCTACTTTATAGGGACATGAGTGAAGCAGTTCTTAAAATACCCTCCTCAACATAAGCTGTGCTCACACCCAGCCAATTATCATGACAAATACTTAAATTTTTAGCCAATCATCTGGATGTTTTGCATACATAGTTCCAAACATCTGGTTGAAAAATGTATAGAAAATAACTTTAATAGTTCATTTTGTTCAACATTGTTTAAACCTAAACTTAAGATGGTTAATACTTTTCTAATAAAACTGAGATTGCTGCATCTGAACTCTTTTAAGGAATTCTTTTATAAATGGCATTAGTACACATTGTGTTGTGCAGCTCTGCTCAGTCATGTCCAACTCTTTGAGACCCTATGGACTGCCTCCTGTCAGGCTCCTTTGTCCATGGGAATTCTCCACGCAAGAATACTTGAGTGGGTCATTTCCTCCTCCACCAGGGAATCTTCCCAACCCGGAGATCAAACCCCTGTCTCCTGTGTCTCCTACATTGGCAGGCAGATTCTTTACCATCAAATCACCCAGTAAACCCATTAGTACACATTAGGCAAGTCCTTATTTTGGGGGGTATAAAGTCCCACTTGGTGAGGTGCTAGTTGAACGAAATGATGTTGGAATTATCCTAACAGACTGTGACACTATCTCATGTGTGATTAAATCTGAAAGGTAGACATCAGAGAGCTTAGTAGAAATGAGCATATTTGGGTTATTTATTTTAAGTTGATTAAGAAATAAAGCCTGTGACTGCCAAAGGATGATTTTTTTTTTCCTTTCATATATCTAATTCCCTGTAACACGTTCCCCAAACATAAGCCTTAGCACCATTTCCAGTACCCTACACAGCAGGATTTATTCAACTCAATGGAAAAAGACTAGCTTTCTCAAGACATGTTGATTAATGAAAGTTCCTATTAAAGGTACTAATTAATAAAGGAAAAGCACAATTTCCCTTGGATTCAAAGCTAAATTGTGTGCAAATGATATTCCTGTGAAGGGACTGGCCAGCTACCTTCACAGCTGTCTTTTCATTGTATCACAAAGTTCTAAATTTGACAGAAGAACGTTCAAAAGCACACAGAAAAAATAAAAAATTCAGAACCTCATACAACCTCCAAGCTAATTTTGCATACAAAAAGAGCTTTGATATCCTGGTTTCAAGCCCAAAATGAGGTAAGAAGAGTAAAGCAGAGATTAAACAGAACAGAACAAATTCTATCTCCTCATCCACTTGCCTTTGTTTTTAAAGTGTTCTCTTCTTAATATGTTTCCTGCCAGTTATTCCTTAGATAGTATAATAGATATGGATATAAATAAGGATATAGATATGAATATACACATATATTTATATAAGTATTTGTAAGTCAGACAATTACATAATGTGTAATATACCCTAGAAAATAATATTATATATAATATTATGATTGATGATATTTTGAGTTACCTTTTAATACTTCTGTGGCAGAAGGTACTCTAGTGCAGAAACACTTATTATCTTTTTGTTTTGGCAGGTGTAGGGCATGTGTGACTTTGTCAAGAGAAATCCACAGAATTAGCAATCTGTCCAAAGACCTTGTTTATTAGGTGAAGCACTCACACTTACAGATGGTGACAATTATATTTTAAAATATATTTAAAGAAATTTCTAAGTGATAAATGAACTTGTGCAGGAAACAATTCAGTATTATTGTGTAGACAATAATAATATACTACTACCTTTACAACCTGTCAGTTACTGTTCTAAGCACGTTATATCTACTTCTTTTTTAATCTTTACAACATCCATTGTGATAGGTCTCATCAAATACTATCATTTTGTCCATTTATAGAGAGAAGGACATGAGGTACAAATAAGTCTTGTAAGTTACAAATGACATGCTTATTGAAATTTGTAATGCATGGCATTAACTTTATTATGACATAATTTCATTTAACCTCCAGGCAAAAGTATATAATATTAATGACATATGTACACTTATTTTT
>SJYQ01001273.1:1167205-1196590 GCA_006410935.1 Redunca redunca
TTATTAGTTTTTACTTTGGGCAAGTAAACTCAGCTCAAAAGTAACTACTAGAGCATTACTCACATATTTGCAAAATGGAGATAACCACTTATACTAAGTAATTCCTATTTTGGTAAAAGATTAAATGAGACTGTGCACAAGAGATAGATTTATAAAGTTTTAAGGCAAAATATGTATATAAATACTTTGTAATTATTATAAGGTTTTATGAGTTAATTTCCCTCATAACTCTAGGACATGGTTATGCATCTTTATTTGAAGATTGCATGAGTACAGTGATCTTCCCAAACTCAGGATGATGAAGTAAAGGTGAGCAATTGCTTTCTTTTTGCTTTTATGATCCATAAAATGATTTTCTACACTATGTAAAGTATTGCATGCTTTTAAAATGTCAACTAAATTTTTTATCATAAGCTAAGGACTTTGCAAAAATTATAATTTCTGATTACTATAAACATGGATATATTAAAATAAAAATGTTAATCCTCACTTTGAATGTGTTAATTCTCACTTTTAAATGCATCCAAGAATCTACATAACAGTGATACAAGTAATTTAAAAAAATTAAAAAGAACTAGCTCTATCTTTAAAAAAAATGCCACATTGTTTCTCTTTCTCCCCAAACTCATATTTTTAACCCACTTTTGCCACATAATTTGATCCTAATCTAATTTTAAAAATTAAAATCTATTATTGATACCTTATCTTCTATAGTATAATTAAATATGTAAGTTGGCTATAAAAATTCTTATGACTGTAAGGAACTAAGTAAAAAATATTATGGAGGAATTTATTTTTACAATCATTCAGTTCAGTTCAGTTCAATTGCTCAGTCATGTCTGACTCTTTGTGACACCATGGACTGCAGCATGCCAGGCCTCCCTGTCCATCACCAACTCCCAAAGCCTACTCAAACTCATGTCCTTCATGTCAGTGATACCATTCAACCATCTCATCCTCTGTCATCCCATTCTCCTGCCTTCAATCTTTCCCAGCATCAGGGTCTTTTCCAGTGAGTCAGTTCTTTGCATCAGGTGGCCAATGTATTGGAGTTTCAGCTTCAACATCAGTCCTTCCAATGTATATTCAGGACTGATTTCCTTTACAATGGACTAGTTGGATCTCCTTGCAGTACAAGGGACTCTCAGGAGTCTTCTCCAACACCACAGTTCAAAAGCATCAATTCTTCGGTGCTCAGCTTTCTTTATAGTCTAACTCTCACATCCATATTTGACTACTGGAAAAACCACAGCTTTGACTAGATGGACCTCTACTGGCAAACTAATGTGTGTGCTTTTTAATATGCTATCTAGGTTGGTCATAACTTTTCTTCCAAGGAACAAGTGCCTTTTAATTTCATGGCTGCAGTCAACATCTGCAGTCATTTATAATATACAATTGAACAAGTTATATATAATACATTTTTATAAATACTGAATTTTTTATTTTACATAATTAATCATGGATATCTTAATGAGTTGGTTTTATCTATAGACACAGAGATAAACTTTCTTGCACAAATGAGGATACTATTTGCTTATATGAAATAGAGTGTAGAATCAATTCTGGGAAATCTTGTTTTCTTAAATAATACTATGAAATGGAAAGAATCCTGTTATAGTGATGCCACTCCATTTTTTAACTCCATCTGAGAAATATGATTATAATAATCTATCATCAAAAACACTGCCGCTACTGCTGCTGCTAAATCGCTTCAGTCGTGTCCAACTCTGTGCGACCCCATAGATGGCAGCACACCAGGCTTCCCTGTTCCTGGGATTCTCCAGGCAAGAACACTGGAGTGGGTTGCCATTTCCTTCTCCAGTGCATGAAAGTGAAAAGTGAAAGTGAAGATGCAGTGACCCCATGGACTGCACCCAACCAGGCTCCTCTGTCCATGGGATTTTCCAGGCAAGAGTTCTGGAGTGGGGTGCCATTGCTACCAAATCTGTATCTTTTACCACTCTATTATACATTCATGTAGGTGTTCATGAAGGTGTGTTGAAAGCAAATTTGAAACTACCTAAATTATAATAGAATTTAGAAGACTAGAATTATTGTTACCAACATTGACACCAATGTTTTATTTTTACAATATTATTTGTATTGGAGTATAGTTGATAACAATGTTGTGTTAGTTTCAGGTGTACAGCAGTGATTCAGTTATACATGTAATTATACACATTCTTTATTAGATTATCTTCCCATATGGTTTATATAAAATATTGAGTAAAACTTCCTGTGCTTACAGTAGGTCCTTGTTAACCATCAGTTCAGTTCAGTTCAGTCGCTCAGTCGTGTCCGACTCTCTGCAACCCCATGAATCGCAGCACGCCAGGCCTCCCTGTCCATCACCAACTCCTGGAGTTCACTCAGACTCACGTCCATCAAGTCCGAGATGCCATCCAGCCATCTCATCCTCTGTCGTCCCCTTCTCCTCCTGCCCCCAATCCCTCCCAGCATCAGAGTCTTCCAATGAGTCAACTCTTCGCATGAGGTGGCCAAAGTTTTGGAGTTTCAGCTTTAGCATCATTCCTTCCAAAGAAATCCCAGGGCTGATCTCCTTCAGAATGGACTGGCTGGATCTCCTTGCAGTCCAAGAGACTCTCAAGAGTCTTCTCCAACACAACAGTTCAAAATCATCAATTCTTCGGCGCTCAGCCTTCTTCACAGTCCAACTCTCACATCCATACACGACCACAGGAAAAACCATAGCCTTGACTAGACAGACCTTAGTTGGCAAAGTAATGTCTCTGCTTTTGAATATGCTATCTAGGTTGGTCATAACTTTTCTTCCAAGAGTAAGCATCCTTTAATTTCATGGCTGCAATCACCATCTGCAGTGATTTTGGAGCCTCCCAAAATAAAGTCTGACACTGTTTCCACTGTTTCCCCATCTATTTCCCATGAAGTGATGGGACCAGATGCCATGACCATCAATTCCATATAAAGTAGTGTATATATGTCAACCCCAAACTCCTAATTCATCTGCTCCCCAGTGTTTCCCCTTTGCTATCCATAAGTTTATTTTCGAAGTCTCTGAGTCTGTTTCTGCTTTGCAACAAATTCATCAGTATCATCTTATTAGAGTCAACATATAAGTGATATACTATGATATTTGTCTTTTTCTGACTTACTTCACTTACTGTGATAATCTCTAGGTCGATCCATGTTGCTGCAAATGGCATTATTTCATTTTTTATGACAGTAATATTCCATTGTATACATACACAACACATCTTCTTTATCCATTCTTCTTACAACAGACATTTAGGTTGCTTCCATGTCTTGCCTATTGTAAATAGTGCTGCAGTAAACACCAGTGCACATGTGTCTTTTCAAGTCATAGTTTTATTCAGATATACACCTAGGAGTGGGATTTCTGGATCACATGGTAACTATTTTTAGTTTTTAAAGGAACTTTAATACTGTTCTCTACAGTGGTTATACCAATTTACACCCCCAGCAACAATGAAGAAGGGTTCCCTTTTCTCCATACCTTCTCCTGCATTTATTGTTTGTAGACTTTTTGATGATGGCCATTCTGACTGGTGTGAGGTGATACTTCAGTGTAGTTTTGATTTGCATTTCTGTCATAATTAGTGATGTGGAGCATCTTTTCATGGGTTTTTGGCCATCTCTATGTCTTCTAGGTCTCTATGTCTTCCCTGATGGCTCAGATAGTAAAGCATCTGTCTACAATGTGGAAGACCCAGGTTCAGTCCTTGGGTTCAGAAGATCCTCTGGAGAAGGAAATGGTAACCCACTCTAGTACTCTTGCCTGGAAAATCCCATGGACAGAGGAGCGTGGTAGGCTACAGTCCATGGGGTCTCAAAGAGTGAGACATGACTGAGTGACTTCACTTTATGTCTTCTTCAGATAAATATCTATTTATATCTGCTCATTTTTTGATTGGATTATTTGTATTTTTGATATTGAATTGCATGAGCTGTTTGTATATATTGGATATTTATCCTTTGTTGATTTTATTATTGCAAATATTTTCTCTCAATCTGTGATCTCTCTGTTTGGTTTATGGTTTCATTTGCAGTACAAAAGTTTATTTAAGTCTTATTTATTTTTTATTTTCATTATTGTAGGAAGTGTATCCAAAAATAAATTGCTGTGATTTATGTTAAAGAGTGTTCTTCCTGTGTTTTCTTCTGAGAGTTTTATAGCATCCAGTCATACAATTAGGTCTTTAATTCACTTTGAGTTTATTCTTTGTGTTTGGTGTTAAGAGAACATTCTAATTTCATTATTTTACATGTAGCTGTCCAGTTTTTCTAGCACCACTTTTTTGAAAAGACTGTCTTTTCTTTAATATATATTGTTCCCTCCTCGATGTATGGATTTGATGCTGAGCTTTCTATCCTGTTCCATTGCTCTAAGTCTGTTTTGTACCAGTACCATACTGTTTTGATTATTATTGCTTTGTAGTAGAGTCTGAAGTCTGGGAGCCTGATTCTTCCAGCTCCATTCTTCTTTCTCAAGATTGTAGAAAAGAGTGCATAGATTAGATCATGTAAAGCTTTATGGCCCATTACATAAGACTTTGCATTTTGTTCCAAAGACAATGAGGTACCTTATAGCCAAGAAGAGAGTAGGTGGTTCCTAGAGTTAGGATAGTTATGGGTCAAGAGGTGTTTTATAATAAATCTCTTTTTGGAACCTTCCTATACTGTTGGTGGAAATGTCATTTGGCATAGCTACTATGGAAAACAATATGGAGGTTCCTCAGAAAATAAAAACTGAGTTACCTAATGATCAAGCAATCCCACTTCCAGTTATATAAAACTCTAATTTGAAAAGATACATGCATCTCGATGTTCACTGCAGCACTACTTACAATAACCCAACACATGGAAGCAAACTAAATGTCATCAATAGATGAATCAATAAAGAAGATGTGGTACATATACACAATGGAATATTTTGTGTGATCAGTCATTCAGTTGTGTTCAACTCTTTGTGACCCTGTGCACTATAGCTTGTCAAGGCTCCTCTGTCCTTGGAATTTTCCAGGCAAGAATACTGGAGTGGGTTGCCATTTCCTCCTCCAGGAGATCTTCCTGACCCAATGGAATGTTACTCAGTCATAAAAAAAGAATGAAATAATCTCATTTCAGCAACATGCATGGATCAGGAGCACATCAATATTTTATAGAGTCTCTGTTTTATTTCCTTTAGTTTTTATACTTTGAACTATGCTTCATGATATGATTCCGTATGTTTGAGAGATTTAGCAAAAGATGAGTGCAAAACCAAGAGGTAGGAATTGGAAACAATTCTCTCAGATCTATACTCTCTGGCAGGCCAATTTTAGATAAGAACACATATGAAAATTTAAGTCAAAAATTTATTTTAAAAATTATATATTCTTATAAGGGCTTTTAAAGTCCTCATATAGCCTAAGGACATTTATATCATAGTTTGAAACTTTTTGATACCTGGCATGCTATATTTTGTATCTTTTCCCACTATTAAACCATTTAACTACTTATTTAAAGCTATCAGCATAGTTTCCTGTAACTTTTCTCCTTTTCAACCTTCAGCTTCTATCTGCCTAGGTATAGGAAAAATAGATAATTGAATCTATGTAAGAATTATTATAATATTAGTTTACAGGTTGCCTAAAGTGCCCTGAAGATATTCTTCATAAAGAATATGGACTGGTTGAATAATTGCTTAAAGAGTCTCACTTCTTTCTATTTCAAGTGTATAATTAAAGTCTCTGGAAATCTGAGCCCAGCTACATCAAAATTATCTCTTTATCAGTAAATTAAAAATAATTAACTAGTCTCTTAAAACAACTGATAAGAATGTCTTAATTTGCTAAATGTTCTGAGTGCAATTATTTTTTTTTGTTTTCTCAACACTAAAACACATTTGAAAAAATTTAGCCAATACCTATGTATTTTAAATATGTGTTGTTAGTCTCTTCAGTTTATTTTCCTTCTCAGAACTCTAAAATACTTTATTTTTTCTCCATGACCAGTTCTTTCATTATTGTTAAATCTTTGCTGCTTCAAGACGTATATGTGTGCTTCCAAAGTTGTGTTTTGTGCATGTGTGTGTGTGTTGTGAGAGAAGGGAGGGAGAGACATAGTCATTGTAAAATGCATAAGAAATGAAAATGAATATTTATAAGTACAAGAATAGTAAAGGATAGCAAAATCTGAGTATGTAACCAACATATAATTTATATTATTTTCATCTGAGTGCTTTCTTTACAGAAATTACCAGAACCTCTACAAATATTAATCCTTCTCTTGCTAGAGGATCCATCCAGTCGTCTCATCTAATAAACAGCTGACCCTGTCATACATATCTCCATGCCTCGCTGGCTCAGGAAAGCAAGTACCTCCAAGGAATCTAAAATTCCTCTGTGATTTAGGAAAAGCTGAAATTTCAGCCATAACTTTCTCCTTACTAGATTGCTACATATTTTCCTAACTCCATGACTGAATCATCTCCCAAGGTCAGAACTCTTGTGATATTAGTCACTACTTCCTTGAGTTACTATAAAAATCAAATCTGAAGAGTAAAGAAGAAAGCCATCACTATAATGTTCTCTAAAAACAGATGAACTGAAATATGGGGAAACTATTCATATGGTTTCTCTAAGGTAAATTTACATTGAATTGAGAACAACGTGGGGTGGAATCACAGTTATTGATGCTGACTAGCCTTAGGAATCTGGGGACTGCTTAATTTTTCTAAGCTTTCACATTTGATTCTTTAAAATGAGGATAGCAATATGTACTTGAAGAAGGTATTTTGTGAAGATTAACTGAAATGTCCCAGGTGACAAGACTTAAACACCTCGCCTTAGGTGTCATTTCTTGAAAAGCCCTCCATGACGTCTGCTCCATGCCCCTAGACAGTTTTAAGGGAACTTTCCTAAAGCTTGCATTGCCTCCAGTGCATCAACTATCCTGCTTTATTGCCCTGCACTGTAAAATCTCTTGCTTGATTATATCACCCCTGCTAAACTGTCAAAGATCTGACTGACTTATTCACTATGATGACCAGTAACAAGCACAATATCTATTACTGGTTCTTGCCTGTAGAATTCAACAGACAGAGGAGCCTGGCAGGCTACAGTCCATAGGGTCTCACAGAGTCGGACACGACTTAAGTGACTTAGCATGCATGCTTGCAGCACTATTACACAGTCAGTGTGTAACAAAGCATATGTGTGTGTATTGAATAATATAATACCTGAAATAAGAGATTGTGCAAATGTTCTGTAAAAGAGAAGAAATCACATTCTTCTGGATACATCAAAAGGGTACAAATAGTCCAGAGTGGGTTAAGTATTAGTACAGAAGAAGCACTGGCATTCACCCTCTTCCCACTGTACTTTAGAGCTTTTGCTGCTACACACACAAATCTCTGGATTTCCTCTATGGTTTCAAAATGGAATATATCATTTGGAGCAAACAGGAATGCCCACTGGCTATCAAGTTTGTTTTTACCTACCTGTGTAGGTAAAAATACAGTGATACTATAGGTATAAGTATGGTGATACTATATATATCACTTAGTGAGGCTAACTTCTAGCTTTGATGAAAGCAGAACAAACTCCTATTTGTCTCAGAAAAACAAATGGAAGCCACTCACAATCACAGTATCTTTTTTTCTTAAATTTCTAGAACATGAGAAAAATGCTCAAGGGCTGGGTTAAGTAGATAGTAAGTGAAGGCATAAAGAAAACTAAATAAATGAACAAATCTTTGGTGAACATGAAAAACCTTGCTCATTTGGTCCTGATTTGATTGGAACAATATGATATTTTTAATTGTTGTCCTTACACATATAAAGATAGGTTTTAAATTTTTATTTGATGAACTACAAACATCTTGGCTAAATAATATCCATATTTATGTTCTTCTTCCAGTAAGCCTTTCATTTCTCAGCAAAAGATAAATGTGTCACTCACTCTCCTTAAATGTATCTGCATTTTTGTGCAAACACACTAGCAGTTGCTTTTAGTATAATCTGTAGTTAGCATAATAAATATCTGGGGAATGTAATTAAATGTAATAAATACACGGTCATGATAAATTAGAGAAGGACATGAAGAAGAATGGAAATTGAGTGCTTTCTAAAATTAGAAATTTTAAGTTTGGTACCTCCTATAATTTTAAGGGTTACTACATTTGAAATTCTTTTTTATAATTTCATCCTCAAAGACCCTGTTTTATTCTTGAAATGGTTTCTATGTAAGAGACTTCTTACATAGCGTTTACTCTACAATTCTCTACCTTAAGCTATTAATCTCTCACGTAAAGCTGTCAAAATCTTTTATGAAAATCGAACTGCACTATATCCACATTTCTTTTCACAGTGTGTTACTTTCAAGCATCCCAGCAAGTTAGTTAAGCACAAACTGCCTTGTAAAGATCATGTTAGAAATACAGCCACACTTTCCTTACCGCCTTTTCTGTTACTAACATTTCACAATTGTCTTTGCAATCAATATTGAACATACAGGACTTTTGTTCCCTGGCTTGCTTGTCTCCTGAGTTGTTCACCACAACTCAGTTCTTATTCAAAAGGACTTCATGGATGTCATAGTATATTTACACATGAATCTTTTTTCTCTCTAATTGGACTTTAATTATGAGCTTTTGAAAGAAGCTAATATATTTTTCTTTCTGTTTTATTTAAAATACCAGTTTATCATAAGTATGTTTTCAGGATTTCAAATCAACACTGCACAATTCTTTAAAGGCCTACCTTATATTTTATGTACTTATTACAAAAAAAAAAGATGGATTGTAAAATAAATATAGGACTTTATGGAGAACTAATAAATTTTATTCTTGCCTGGAGAATCCCAGGGACAGAGGAGCCTGGTAGGCTGCCATCTCTGGGGTCGCACACAGTCAGATACGACTGAAGCGACTTAGCAGCAGCAATAGATTTTAAAGTGACATTTTACGGAGTTACATATAATGAATGGATTTAATTTCTTTTGAAACACAAGAGTCCAATAATTAAAGGAAACTATTTTTTGGCAAAGTATACTTTTGATTTTTGCCAAACTTCAAATTGTCTTATAAATAATGACAAACATTTGTCTTTCATCTTGAGCAGTGACTGAAAGTCATCATTATCTAACAGATGCTTAGTGACCATTGTGAAATCAGGTGGTCATCCCAATCAGCTACTAATGGGCAGGCAGCTATGGCAGGCAAATCACCAATATAACCACCAATTAAATTCTACTTTGTATTTGACAGAAAACAAGGTGAAACTGAGATATACCT
The DNA here is from genome assembly GCA_006410935.1 of Redunca redunca. Classification (NCBI taxonomy): domain Eukaryota; kingdom Metazoa; phylum Chordata; class Mammalia; order Artiodactyla; family Bovidae; genus Redunca; species Redunca redunca. The sequence continues at coordinate 1,176,485 of SJYQ01001273.1, forward strand.
GTTTAATGTTACTGAGAAATAGCCACACTTCAAAATGAATTCAAGAATTTTATTTTGAGATAGTCTGAGTCAATTTCCATTTCAATTTCTTCAATAAAGTAAAGGACAAAACAAAAACTCCTTGCTTTGAATAAGCTTATGATCAACAATGGAGGATATGCAAAATATTTCTACCAGGACAGATGTGATAGAAGTGCTCTAAGACACTTAATGGTTTACAGAACTTTAAGAGAGTTGCAATGATATCTCACTGCATTAGAAGAATCAGGAAAACTACCTAGAGATACAGAGGTTTGAGACAGTTCTTTATAGACAGGGATCCTTTAGAGAGTTAGAAAAGCGGATGGATCAGCGTTGTTAACAGAACAGTTCTCGGCATGAGAGAACAAGAGAAGCACAGGGAGGGAAGTACAAAATAGGAAATGGGGTTTAGTGGAGCATGCAATCTGATATGATTGAATAGGAGTGTATGAGAAAAGTGGAGAATAAAGTTCCAAAATTCATCTGGAGGCGAATGATAGATGATTTCAGATGCTGACCAGTGAATTTTGGAACAATTTCAGTAGGTAGTAAAGATGTTTTAGAGTAGATAAGGGATATCCTTGAAGGAGTTAGAGAGGAGGATTTTTTATTACATTATTATGTCATATGAACTGGATAGAAAGCTAAGTGATTTCATACGTTCTATGCATTATAATTCTCTGAAACATATATTATTATCCCTTTTTATACTGAAAAAATAGGCTTCAGGGCTATGAATAATTTTCCCAAGGGAGGAGAATCAGAAGTATTTTAAATGTTTCACCTTCAGTCATTCAGTCATTTTCCACAAGGAGTTATTAAGCTCCCTACTTGTTTCATCATTTTTGACATGTGTGAGGGTGATCATGCTGCTGGCCGTGGTGGCGGTTTAGTTGCTAAGTCGTGTCCAGTTCACATGACCCCATGGTCTGTAGCCTGCCAGGCTCTGCTGTCCATGGAATTTTCCAGTCAATAATACTGGAGTGAACTGCCATTTCCTGCTCCAGGGGATCTTCCCAACCCAGGGATCAAACTCACGTCTCCTGTATTGAAGGCAGATTCTCTACCCTTGAGCCACCTATGGGAATACGTGAGGGAAAGGACAGACACTTGGAGATATCGAATATTGTAGTATTGAGAATAGAAGGGAAAAACATATTCAAACATGAAAGCCAAGGAAAGTTTTACCAAGAAGGGGTGTTTTTTATTTTTTAATTTTCTAACATTATGAAGAAGTCAAAAGAGGGACTGAAAAATATATGATGACCTAAATGACCATTTCTCAGTAGCATTACTGAGGGACGTTTCAGTGGAGAGGTGATGATGTAAGGATGTAAGCCTTTCAGAAGATTTTATTGGAGAAGAAGAATCAACAGAAAAATATAGTTTCATCAGTGCTCAATCATATTCTTTTTATAAGAACTAGATGCATGTAAAGTGGGAACTTTTAATAGCATTCCCAATCTTCCTCCTTTTCAATCTCACTGAATTTTGATGTTTCTAAATATTCATTCATCCTTTAGTTTACTACTTATATACAGAAGGATTTAATTAGAGATAAAGCTGACCAAATAGATGATCTTGTGCATCCCTTGAAACTGGAAATCACAAACTCCCTATCTGGTCATTGTTCAACTAGTAGGCATCACTTAATTGCCAACAATTTTATTTAAAAAAAAAATGTATTCAAAGTCTGTCTTCAGGCAACTAACATTTTTGTTTTAAAGCTTCTTTAGCATCTAATCAATATTCCTATTCTCAAAGTATTATAATTCCCATATCCTTTATTTCTATCTCATTTAACTAATTTGTATAATTATAAATACATGGATTTAGGACCAGCATATGACAGTTTCTTACTCATTTAGGATCTTAAAAGATAATAATGGTTAGATTGTTTATCTTCTTCTCATTGTATTTTTAATTATGGTGTGCAGAGGAGTATTTTTAATCATTAAACTCTTACATTTCTCCCCATTTCTTACTGAAACAAAAAATAGTTACTTTATAGTCAGCTATATGGGTATATTTGAAGAGCAAAGACAAATGAAGGAAGGAATAATTGACTTTTTTTAAGAAAAAGGGCTTTTACATAAATTGATTTACTGCATACTGATTATCATGAATCCAACTTTTCTTTTTATTTATTTATTTATTTATTTATTTTTATAATTTTTATTTTTACTTTAGTTTACTTTACATTACTGTATTGGTTTTGCCAAACATTGACATTAATTCACCACGAGTGTATATGCGTTCCCAAACACGAATCCCCTACCATCTCCCACCCCATACCATCCCTCTGGGTCCTCTCCTTGCACCAGTCCAAAGCATCCTGCATCCTGCATCGGACATTGACTGNTTGTTTGGATATAAGCCTAAATAAAATGGAAGACTCTTATAAAACCTCTCTGACCTAAGCAATTACTGGGATAATTCACATAGATAATAACTTAAGAACTAATGAGAATTAAATTGAGGATGAGGGAAGTGTTGGAATAATCATCATTTTTGACGATCTATGCTTTTCTCACTTACAGAAAGGAAATTGGAAGAACAAAGATATTAGAAATAAAAATCCATATAAGCACATTTGTGAAAATACACAGAGCAAGATACAATGAATTCTAATAAAAAGTATTGCAATCTTATATTTGTCAGTCATAGATAGTAGATGATCAAGTGATGATTGCAATCTTTTCATCATTAGTGATATTCTAAACCCTAATCAAATATTCAAAAGTACTTTATAAAAGTTGCTGCTGTTGCTATATTTTACAGAATAAGATGAGTCTTAAGGAAATTAATAGTTCAAAGTTAAAAACTAGAAATAGTAAGAGCAGAGATTTGAACTCAAGGTCCAACTGATTCCAAATTCCTCGCCCTTCCCACCAGACTCTCCAGACTAATAGAAACTGTAATTTTCTAAAGAATCTTTCAGTTTACCTATATGTCACTGAGCAGTTCTTCTTTCCTAATATGTTACAGGAAATTGCCTAAATGTGGCCAGGAAAATTTTTAAAAAAACAACATCTTTTTGTTAGGCCATGGTCAGATTTTGCCTGGGCCCAAGAACACAGTAACAAAAGGGTGGAGGGCAAGGATATCTAACCAGTCCATCCTAAAGGAGATCAGTCCTGGGTGTTCCCTGGAAGGACTGATGCTAAAGGTGAAACTCCTATACTCTGGCCACCTGATGTGAAGAAGTGACTTATTTGAAAAGATCCTGATGCTGGGAAAGATTGAAGGCAGGAAGAGAAGGGGATGACAGAGGATGAGATGGTTGGATGGCATCACTCACTCAATGGACATGAGTTTGAGTAAACTCTGGGAGTTGGTGATGGACAGGGAGGCCTGGCGTGCTTCAGTCCATGGGGTCACAAAGATTCGGACATGAGTGAGCAACTGAACTGGTACCCCAGGGACCATAAACACAGTCCAGGTCTTTACTCTCCCAAATGAACCAGTATCGGTCATTTGAGAGTTGCTCTAGATCAGTCATCTACAAATTATTAGAATCATGTTTGTTAAAATATCCAAACCTCAGTAAATGTCAGCAATGGCACAGACCATGATACACATCTTTGATGTGAGTCCCTTTTGTTTGTTGTGGTTGAGAGCATGAAATTTAGTTTCTACAGATACATCAGCTTTAGTTAACTGTGCTGTTGCCTAGGAAAGAAAGGGCTTATAAAGAAATCATATTTTGGTATATTCACATAATATCTATACAGGACACTTGCTCTGTTTCAATAAATGAAGACATGCTAAAGACAGCATTAATGTCCATTTCTTTTTGAGTTTACCAGGAAACCGTATATCACAAGAATATAAGTACATATTTTAAGAAGGTAGTGCTAATATTGAGTAGTTTGTGCCATCAAATAATATGTCAACAAATTGATCTTTTATTTTCTGATTTATCTCCATACTGAATATGGCTTCAAAATATAAACTTGATTGCCAGCTCCTTGAGAATAAGGAGTTTTTTTGCTGCCACTATATTAAAAGAGCCTAACACAGTGTCTGACATCTACCCAGTGCTGAACAATTATCGTTCGAATAAATCTTCTTTCAGCATAATTATCAATGACATAAATTACCGATATATTATGGACTTCCCTGGTGGCTCAGTGGGAAAAAGCCTGCCTGCCAGTGCAGGAGACACAGGAGATACAGGTTCGATCCCTGGGTTGGGAAGATCCCCTGGAGAAGAAAATGGCAATCACTCCAGTATTCTTGCCTAGGAAATCCCATGGACAGATGAGCCTGGTGGACTAGCTTTCACAGTGTATCAAACAGTAGGACATAACTTAAAAGATTAAACAACAACAATCCATATAAGGGTATGAAAAACACATCACCAACCTTCAGTAATAATGGTGAAGGAGCATCCTCTTACAAAATTAAATTTGCAACTTTCTCTTTTAAGCATATTTATTGCTAAAGCTACAGATACTCTAAGGGTGGTGAAGAACCCTTTCTATACATCAAAAAAATAATAAGAAATAAGTAACTTGATTAGTAAAAATTTGCTTTAACAGTCAACATAAAAAAGGAAAATCAATGTTTTTTGTTTTTCTTAACACTGATACTTCAAAAGCTATACAGGCTTTGTGAAATTCTTTGTCAGTACATGTCAGGTACATCAGCAGGAAATATCCCTGTTTTACCTTCTGTGCATCTTAATGGTCAGCAAAGTTTACTTGGTCTAAATTCTCACTGCAGAGCATCTGAGATTTGTAGTAACACAGCCTAGGAAAAGGGCTTGAAAATAAAATCTGAAAACCTGGACTATGGTTTTTATTCTGCTACCAACTGCTTATAAGGACTTGGTCTCTGAAAACCTCGTTTGCCTTATCTATGAAGTAAAGTAAACATTTTCCAAAGTGGGTTACATGGAACTATTTGTGTGTATAAAAGCTAATTAAAATAATTGGGTTTCCTTATTGCAGGGACTCTCAGAGCATTTAGTATATTAATGTCAATAAGGGCTCTGCCACAGAGGTAATCCATAGGTATTCCAAAACTGATTTGTCTCTGAACATGGTATTCAAGATTAATCTTGTGAGTTAGTGTACCACAGAGAGCAGAAAGGGTGCTAAACTGAAAGCCATGCCTCTATCCTAGTGCATACTTCAGTGAGTTTCGCTTTGTCCACTCTGGCTCATTTTGAGGCTTAGTCTATAGTGCAGAAAACTAAATACAAAGTATCCATAGTACAGGATTAAATTCAAGGGTAAGCAAGATATCATCAGATTATTTACTTGGGTAATCTGAGTCTCTAAAACCCAGCTTTATAAGCACTAAAGTTACATAAACCAATTCTTGGTGGAGAATTTCACACGATACAAACATGGACTGAAACAGATATAAAATCAGAGTTTTATGGGTAAATATAAATCAATACACAGTGATTCATGATGAGTGAAAATAACACTGTTGAAGATGTATAGCAAGAGAATGCTGCTTTTTTTTTTTTTTTCAGTTAGAGGAATAAAGCCTATACTAATTAAGCTCTTTGTAAAACAGTGTATTATATGTGGCCAAATATTTCTCAATAATCACTCAAGCAATAATTACAACTTACATGTCAATTGGATTTTGGAAACAATTCAACACACCTACCCATATTCATTGGTACTATAAAATTGCTCAACAAAGTCCAAAGGTTCATATGAATAAAAACTTACTGCTAGCAAATCAATAAGGCCCCTTTGCCATTAGAGAACTTACAGAGTTTCCTTACCATTTTACCACCATTCTAGGCACTTTTAATTAATTATTCTAAAATTCTAAACTGATTATGCAATTTTGTGCTTAATTAATCAAATAGCTCTTCATTGCCACAGAATTAAGTTCATAGGCATTATTCCAGAATTAAAGATATTTTATAATATGACCTCTAACTACTTTCTGGGCTTCCCTAGTAGCTCAGGTGGTAAAGAATCTGCCTGAAATGAAGGAGACCTGGGTTCAATCCCTGGGTCTGGAAGATCCTCTGGAGAAGGAAATGGCAACTCACTCCAGTACTCTTGCCTGGAGAATTCCAGGGACAGAGGAGCCTGGCAGGCTATATACAGTCCATGGAATCACAAAGAGTGCAAATAACTTTCACTTTTCACTTTCAACTACTTTCCAGATATTTCATCTGCAACCTTCCAATATGACTGGTAATAGACATTTTTTTTCTGTCTTTCATGAATATTCTTATTAAATTGAGCCATTAATGATAAATTTTTCTAAAATATCCACATTGTATTTATCATATTTTAGAACCTCATCTATCCTGTAATGTCTATTATAAATCTCTTCTTTCATGTTCTCCTTTATAATTCTAAATTAATAAGGTTTTCACAGATGTGCATGCAATTAGCATAGGTCATGAAGGACCTTTTTAACATTTTCTGTTTGTCTACATCTCCTGAGTATAACTGTAGCATTTTCATGACAAAGTTGTGAGGTGAAATTCAATGCCTTTAGCCTTCTCTTTTTATTGTATTTCCCCACTTAGGATATAATTACCTTTAGCACCTACATCTTCTAACTTTCTAATCCCTTTCCCCAAAATGAGAGATAACAGGTTTCAAGATGTATATTTATTCACATCTGTATGTTAACTTAATCAGACATTTTCACACTTAAGCCTAACTTTTAACTGGAAAATGAAACTTTTGTCTCCCTATAAATCAGTCCAGACAAAAGCTATGAAATAATGGAGATAAAGAAACGAATAAGAGGAGACCTTCTTATAGTCCAGGGAATCACATTACTCCCAAGACTGTCTGATATAACACTGATTCATCACTTTCAAAATTTTGATGAGTACTTAGTCTCAAAAATGTCAGGGGCATCAACTCACAGGACATTAATCTCCCTTTAGTCCTACACTACCACTACAAGATCTAATTAATCTTTTAGGACCAAGCTTTTTGGTCATAATGTTGTCATCTATATGAAATTTTCCTTAATTCGTCCCAGACAGATTAAATGAATCCTTTATTGATATTATCTCAGTATTTTTTCTTGTCTATAGCATTAAAATCTCATTCATTATGTCAATGCAAAGGACATATGACTGCTGATTTTCTCCCCCTCTGCCTGATCTAATGTGTTTGCAGTCATCTGATATCATGTTTATAACATGACGATTTATACATATAGTCAAGATCTCTCCCATGAATTCCAGACCTCTGGAACTATCTGATTAAAAAAAAAAAATGAACTAATCACTCTTCCAAATTATATCTATTCGCCCCTTCACTATTTTTCAAGCTGGTAACACAACCCACCGGGTTAAACAATATAAATATATTTTTTACTCCTAGTCTATACCAAAATGGGGAATTTTGAATTTCAATCAATCAAACTTTTACAGTATCTGCCCTTCCCTTCCCAACATATCTTTTTCCACAATGTTCCTTAATGGTTGAAGATATGAGTTAGGTAAGTTATTTTATAAACATGTATGGCAAAGAATTTTAAATACACATGGTCATGCTAAATATAATTTTCCGTGTCTCTGGAGTCTGATCTATTATTGGTCTAAATAAACCTAATTTGGGCTTCTCTGGTGGCTCAGACAGTAAAGGATCTGACTGCAGTATGGGAAACCCACGTTCAATCCCTAAGTCAGGAAGATCCCCTGGTGAAGGGCATGGCAACCCACTCTAGTATTTTTGCCTGGAGAATCCCATGGACAGAGGAGCCTGGCAGGCTACAGTCCATGGGGTCACAAAGAGTCAGACATGACTGAACACTAAAACCTAATATTTAAGTTTGTCGTCCTTTTAACATTGGTGTTTCTTAATGGCTTAATTACCAATGATTTATTTTTTAAGTTTTCATAGAGTTTTTAAGACTCATACCTATTTCTTCATATCTAATTCTTATTTTAGTTATTTTCATGACAACATCCCATTAAGTGACTTAAAACATTATTTCTGACTGATACTTTGTGAAATGAAAACCTTTACACATAGGAAAACATTTTTTTCCTCAATAGTTTCCACAGATAATTGAGTAAATAAATAAAAACCACAAAGGAGGATATAATCAAAAGATGAAAATTTAGTTCAGATTATATTACATATTTTCTCTATCAGCTATGTGAAAAATTATATATCATAGAAATGATATCAAGGTAAATTCACTTAGATAATCTTTGATCCCCTAAATCACACACTAAGAACTTTGATAGGTAGGCACTAAGGCAAATGTGTATTCACTCAGAAAGGTGTCAACAGACGGTATTAGCAATAGTGTATGGTACAATTTTAGGTCAACAAGATTGACTTACACTATCTAAAAAACAGTCTATAGAGTATTTGTCATGCTTATATAAATGTTAAAATCTCACACACCTCTTTTAATCAAATTAACTCATTGAAATTTATTGACCATCTACTACGTAAAAGACATGGGAGCTTGACCTATGAAACTTCTTGTGAAACTGGTCCTTAAATAAGAATGTTCTTCTAGTAATCATACTAAAAATAAGATTACTAGTTTATTTGTGCTTTGTTTTATATTCTAAGGTCAAAGTTACAAGAAGACATTTGTTAATAAAGTAGGTCCTTATAGGTTTATTGCCATACAAATTTAGATCTGATAAAAAGCAACTATGTATAATTTTACAAGGGTGTTACACTGTCTAGAAAATTATCATAGCGTAAAATGAAAATGTAAGTTACCTTTATTTCCTATTAAAGTAGAATTTTTAATGGCCAGAACAGGCCTCAAATTAATTATTTTACTATTATTGGGCTTTTATTTCTTGCATCCATCCTAAACTCTGTCCAGCATTCCCATGAACATTAGTGGCCCATTAGGACACTCAGAGTTAATCTGCTGGGCTAAACATTTGTTCCATCATTAAAGTCTATCTTTCCCAGACTTAGAAATAAGCAGGAATCTAATTTTGGATAATTTTATTGCCTAGGTCATAGTAGTAAATTCAGCTCAGTCTGGAAACAGTTCTTATAAAATTACCTTTTATTAAATGTACTATGTATTTTGTAGAAAGCAAAAAAAGAAATATCCATTGAGACAAGATTCCTTGAATGCCATAATATAAAATAAAATTATGTTCATTTTCCTCAGGCATCATTTAGCATAATATTAACTCCATAGCTTGTATAATTTGATGACTCTTAACTTTCCCATAAACAAATTACAATAATGCCCATATATCAGACTTTTATCAAGCAGAAACAGAAGAAGATTTTATCATATTGTCACAGTGCCTAAGCAGTTCCTTGGTAATATTTTAGGCTTACTGAGAAGCAACACTCACTTATTGCTATATGCTGAAAGTGTGTGTCTTCCCTAAATTCATATGTTGAAATCTAATCCCCCATGTGAAGGTATTAGAAGGTAGGCACTTTGGGAGGTGGGATTAGAGTCCAGATAAGTGAGACTCAGATCCAGAGAGCTCACTTTCCCTTCTGCCTTGGGAGGACACAATAAATAGATGGCTGTCTATGAACTAGCAAGCAAACTAACAAAGACCCTCATCTGACACCAAATCTAGAGGTGCCCTCATCCTGGGTTTCCCAGTCTCCAGCACTATAAGAAATGCAGCTTTGCTTTTTGTAAGCAACCCAGTCTATGGTATTTTTGTTACAGCAGTCCAAACAGACGAAGCAACTTATGAAGTCCATCCATTTGAACTGAATTTCTGAGTGAGCAGAGGTTATGCTCAAATCCCTAACTGCCCATCATTTAGCACTTTCATGCCCAAAGTTTGTGTCTAATTCCAAATCAAGAATTTTCTCTGCCTATTTCTTGAAGTAGAATGTTTGAATCAACTCTGATACAGGTCTTATTGAACATTGCTTGTCCCTGGCTTGAAAACAGAGCTACAAAGTTAATTTCTATGTTTATGGGCAACGTTAAGTTTGTCCACTTTGTAAAATGCTAAGAGGATGTAAATTGGAGGCAATCCCTGTGAGAAGTGATTTGGAAGTATCCAGCCCCGAGCACTGTCACTTATTATTTCTAGTCACTTAGCCTATTTGGCAGGTTGTGTGACTAAATGAGATGTTTAAAAATAAAAATATTTGGTAAGCTGCAAAGAACTTTGCAAAGATAACATCCTTATAAAAAAAAAAAAGGTATATAAGAGCAGAGATCTGGAATCAAATAGACCTAGGCTGGAATTCCGTTTTGACATTTTCTACTGGGGTGGTGCTAGTGGTAAAGAATCCGCCTGCCAACGCAGGAGACAAAAGAGACATGGATTCAATCCCTGGGTCATGACTGGAGGAAGGTATGACAACCCACTCCAGTATTCTTTCCTGGAAAATCCCCATGGGCAGAGGAACCCCAGAGTCCATGGGGTTGCAAAGAATCGAACACAACTGAAGCAACTTAGCACATACGCATTGATAGTTATATGAGTTGGGAAAAATCACAAACTTATCTGAGCTCCAATTTTTTTCACTTGTAAAACTGGGATAATAAATCTGACAACAGTTTTTATAAGAATTAATAAAATAATCTTAAACTTGAGGGCAATATCTAAATATGCTATTTTTATTAATATTAATATTTTTTATTCATCTTAAGAATCCTTGGGAATGGGGTAAAATGACAGAGAAACTCTTCTGCTGGCAAGTAAAAGTAGGGCTTTCATGAAAAAAAAAATCCAGTACAATCTTTAAAAGTGATGAATGCCAAATGTCAGATAAGACAGGGGGAAAGGGATCTATTATTACAACCTATTTCCTAAAGACAATAGTCCAATGTGCACTTGCCAACACTAAAGGTCAATACAGTCATGGGCATCATTTAAAAGGTTATAGAAAACAAATCAGAAAACATGATTTCCTTTTGGTGTTACACAGATATGTCAGGGGATGATGGTAAAGGGAAGTGTATAATTATTGTGACAAAAATCCACAGCATTTGCTTTTACACATTCTCCCTTTAAAAATGATTTCTTGCTTTATTAAACTACCATTTTACTTGCTCACATGTAAAATGAGCAGAAATGAACATTTACAAAGGAAATTAAACCCTCTTGATCTAGCATGGTCAGTGGTCAGATTCTTTAAGTGGGGAATTAGCCTGCAATCATTGGTATAATGGTATCACTTTATAATGAAAATCTGTCCTAGCTGGCTCTATTCAATATACTTAAAAATCCTTTAGAAATTAAGATGAACCTATTTCTTAGATAATGATATGTTAAAGCATATCTTATTATTGCATTTACAAATGCTAATTTAGGAGAATAAAAAGTGTCTTCCATTGATTTCCGTCAAAGAATACACTGTTAAAAAATATCTTGGACTTTTACTCCATTCCTTCTAAATTTTTCATGTATTTTTCTGGAAGTACATCTTTCATTTTTCTTACTCTCACCTAAAAATCTGACTACATTAATGACAGTGGTTCTCAAGCCTGGATGGGTATTAGAATCACCTTTGTAGTATTTTAAATACCACCAACAAAAATATTCTAATCACTTAAAAAATTTTTTTATTCCTATTTTTTTAAGTATAAATAATCACTCCTTGTTCTAAAAACCACCAGTATCACTCCTCCAAGAAACTGGGGACTAATTTTTGCATATCTTTCTAGAAAGTATATAAATGAGAATATTTTATATCTATTTAAGACATTTTGTTAACATAAATAAGATCATCCTATACATAATATACTATAGATTGCTTACCTTTACAATATACCTAAACTATCTTTCCATAATGCATACAGATAGATATAGCTTCTTTCTTTTTAGTGTTTGAAGAGTCACCCAGAAACTATAGGAAAAGCCCTAGGTGACTCATGAACCACAGTCAGGGGTGTACTAAAGAAAAAGCAGCCACTAGCTCTGAGAGGTCATAAGCATTCATTTTGTTTTACAGGCAGAAGGCAGAGCACTGTTAACCTTCATGTCTTTTAGGTGGAGTAAATAGATATTTTGCTTATTCAGTGCTGATAAATAGCCTTTGAATGCTAAGAATATAGGTACAGCTAAAGCATAAATTCATACAAGTGCAACTGCTACATCAAAGGTTATATGAACCTTTATTTTGCCACACTGCTTTCTCAAATATCATGTTAATTAATACTCCCACCATCCCTGTGGGATTTTTATTTTATAAAATAAAACATATATTTTATGACTTTTTATTGAATACACATATTCATTTCTTAAAAGCTCCCAAAGATAATCCTATTGATTAAACATATTTAGAATCACTTTCTCATTTTTGAACCATACATTTGTTACACAAGCTTGTGAAAATGTATCACCAGAACTTGTTATGAAGTAAATATGAACTGAGATCCAAAAAATAATATATTGTGAATCTTTCTGTTAATTTATATAGCCATGTTGTTCAGGAATTATGGTTCTACATCACATCAGACTATTCTACATGAAGAATATTGAACATCAACATTATTAGAGGTATTACTCTTTTCTCGCCTCAAAACATATCTTGAGTTGAAAGTTCAAGTTGCACGGAGATCATACCTGAAAATGTTTAAGTAAGATCAATCATAATGCCATTATTATTATTTCCATGCTCATCACCTTCATCTTATACTTGTAGCTGATGGTATTTTCCAAAGATAACAAAAACAGTGGTTTCTTGTACCCAACATGTTCTTCTGCATTAAGACCCAGTCAAATAGTGGAATCTAAGTTCACTTCTCTTAAGTCTTGCTTAGCCTTAGTGATTAGCTTACCAACAGAAGGTGATAGAATCATGAAACAAGAAATTTAAGGGTAAATCAAAGAAAGCCATATGGGTTCTACTTTGTTCTTTTGTAATGCTCACTCTTCAGATTATTATTCTTAGATTTTTCTTTCTTGGAATTCAGTTGCCAGGGAAAGGTCATGTATAGATGACCTGGTCAACAGTCCTACCTAAGCCCAGTATTTGACTCCTACAACAGAGGTGCCAAGAATTTGAATGAAGAATTTTCAGTCTTCCAAGTCACTCCCAGATATTCAATTCTTCCCAGAAGAGGTCTCAATCATTTCTGAGACACAAGCCAATCCCATTCTGCCCTGAATGAGTTCATGATCCACAGAAACTGTGGGCAAAATTAAGTGGTTACTATTTTATGCCTCTATGTTTGGGGTGGTTTGTTATGTAGTAATAGATAGCTACATCACTGAAAGACTGTTTTATATTTGAAAAGTAAAAAGAATATGTAACTATTTCATTTACGTATAATCAGTTTTCATTCCACTCCCAAAGAAAGGCAATGCCAAAGAATGCTCAAACTACTGCACAATTGCACTCATCTCAAACGCTAGTAAAGTAACGCTTAAAATTCTCCAAGCCAGGCTTCAGCAATACATGAACCATGAACTTCCAGATATTCAAGCTGGTTTTAGAAAAGGCAGAGGTACCAGAGATCAAATTGCCAGCATCCACTGGATCATTCAAAAAGCAAGAAAGTTTCAGAAAAAAAACATCTATTTCTGCTTTATTGACTATGCCAAAGCCTTTAAATGTGTGGATCACAATGCTGCTGCTGCTGCTGCTAAGTCGCTTCAGTCGTCTCTGACTCTGTGTGACCCCATAGACAGCAGCCCATCAGGCTCCTCCGTCCCTGGGATTCTCCAGGCAAGAACACTGGAGTGGGTTGCCATTTCCTTCTCCAATGCATGAAAGTTTAAAGTGAAAGAAGTCACTCAGTCATGTCCGACTCTTCGCAACCCCACGGACTGCAGCCCACCAGGCTCCTCCGTCCATGGGAGTTTCCAGGCAAGAGTACTGGAGTGGGTTGCCAGTGCCTTCACAATAAACTCTGGAAAATTCTTCAAGAGATGGGAATTCCAGACCACCTGACCTGCCTCTTGAGAAACCTGTATGCAGGTCAAGAAGCAACATTTAGAACTGGACATGGAACAACAGACTGGTTGTTCCTTTCCAAATAGGGAAAGGAGTACATCAAGGCTGTATCTTGTCACCCTGTTTATTTAACTTATATGCAGAGTACATCATGAGAAACGCTAGGCTGGAAGAAACACAAGCTGGAATCAAGATTGCTGGGAGAAATATCAATAACCTCAGATAGGCAGATGACACCACCGTTATGGCAGAAAGTGAAGAGGAACTAAAGAGCCTCTTGATGAAAGTACAAGAGGAGAGTGAAAAAGTTGACTTAAAGCTCAACATTCAGAAAACTAAGATCATGGCATCCAGTCCCATCACTTCATGGCAAATTGATGGGGAAATAGTGCAAACAGTGTCAGACTTTATTTGTTTTTGCCTCCAAAATCACTGCAGATGGTGACTGTAGCCATGAAATTAAAAGATGCTTACTTCTTGGAAGGAAAGTTATGACCAACCTAGACAGCATATTAAAAAGCAGAATCATTATTTTGCCAACAAGACCTGTCTAGTCAAGGGTATGGTTTTTCCAGTGGTCATGTATGGATGTGAGTTGGACTATAAAGAAAGCTAAGCACCAAAGACTTGATGCTTTTGAACTGTGGCATTGGAGAACACTCTTGAAAGTCCCTTGGACTACAAGGAGATCCAACCAGTCCATCCTAAAGGAGATCAGTCCTGGGTGTTCATTGGAAGGACTGCTGTTGAAGCTGAAACTCTAATACTTTGGCCACCTGATGCAAAGAGCTGACTCATTTGAAAAGACCATGATGCTGGGAAAGATTGAGGGCAGGAGGAGAAAGGGATGACATTGGATGAGATGGTTGGATGGCATCACCAACTCAATGGACATGGGTTTGGGTGGACTCCGGGAGTTGGTGATGGACAGGGAAGCCTGGCATGCTACGGTTCATGGGGTGGCAAAGAGTCGGACATGACTGAGCAACTGAACTGAACATGAAAACAAAAGAAAATATTCTCCACAGTATATTTAATTATTGAGAATTCATGAAAGAGAGTTCCATGCTCACCCTAAGGAAATAATGGATCAAGTAGTCAATATTAGTTTTCTATCCATTAGCCCTATATGGTGATCAGTAATTGGCCTAAACCAAACAGAGTTCTATTCCTTCAGCTAGTTGTTAGTTTAGCCATGGACTGTATCCTTTAACTTGTATACAAGTTCTAGACAATAAAGCAAGATTCTGAGCCATTTGAGAAGTTCTGGGAAATGATTTCCTTCCCTGATACAGTAATCAAGGGTCACACAGAGAATTATTTCCTAATATTCTAACAATCACTGTCTTTTTGCTTAATATTTGCTATATGAAGACTTGAGATTTAATGTTGGAAACAATGCTGGCTGTCTTGTGAATGTAAAGCTAGAGTCAAGGGAAATACAAATATTCCGAACCAAATCAAATGTATGACAGTATCGATCCACTAAACAAAACCTAGAATCATGTACCATGAAACCTCCCTATCACTGGATCCCCTCGACACAGGGCCAACTTAACTACGCAATTTTAAAGAAACTTAACTGCCTACAGGTTTTCATATCCCAGGAAGTCTGGGAATTAATTCCCTGCACATACCAAGGGACTACTCTATCTCTATTATTAAGCAAGACACTGTATGTCTGTAAAGTTCAATCAGATTTAGGGAGGTTTTTCCCCTGCAGCTGAATGTATTATAAATGCAACACTGGGTTTAGACAAAGTTACTCTCCACAGATGGATACTTAGGAAGTTCTTCATAATTTATGATGTGAATGATATATTGGACTAGTATAACATAGTGGTTTTGTCAATACACATTTTAAATCTTTCCCATGGGTTTCCAAAATGAATTGTAGAACTGCCCCAACCCTCAACAAATTTTTGTTTCTTTTGGAGAAACATTTTAGTCTGAAAGATCCTTTGAGAAAATGCTTTGGAGTCTCCTTCTTAAACTCAAGGATGTTTGATTTTCCTTAAGCTTCTCCTGACTGATCATATATCCTGGACCTAGGATCTCTGCTTTGTCTGGAAGTTTGTGAAGATCAAGGTAATATACTTTCTTGACTCATGGAAAAGGGCTAAGGAAAACCTGAGTTGTTCATCTACCCATTGTTTCTTACAATTTTGGATTTTACATATTACTTGCTATGTTGGAATGTACTGGTTCATTTTTAATTAAGCATGTATTATCTTCCTAATAGAATTCACTAACTTAAACTAGCATTTAGAATATTACATTTGTGAAATGAATATTGAACTCAAATCCCAATCACCAGAAAAATGTTTGAGAGGCTACTCTTTCTCCTCTCCTTAGGCAATACCATTATTTGATCCTGGTAACAAAGATTGAAAAAAAAAAAAAAAAAAACCAGTATTCATCCAGCATATTTAAAGAGTGAGAGATTACAAATGCATCAATGTTTTTCTGGGCTTGTGTAGTATACCATGTGATAAAATGGCCAATCTAGATAGAAATAATTATATCTTTTGCTTTATTCATTAATTCAGTAACCATGTGAAAAACATTGATGTAGAATGCTAACATCTGTGCCACCAAATGATCAATAACCCCCCTCATTCATTCAACTAATATTCGCTGTTTGTAGAATCCAGAAATAATCTACAGGCTTAAATTTTTAAAATATGGGTTCACTTTAGTTCTGCGTGGCACAGGAGCGGCCAAGAGGAGGTACTCCACATTCAAGGTCTGGAGTGGGGCCGAGTGATACCCCACGTCGCGGTGAGAAGCAGCAGCTGTGCTTTGCTGGAGCAGCCATGAAGAGATACCCCCATCCAAGGTAAGAGAAACCCAAGTAAGATGGTAGGCGTTGAGAGAGGGCATCATAGGGCAGACAGTCTGAAACCACAATCACAGAAAACTAACCAAATCGATCATGTGGACCACAGCCTTGTCTAACTCAATGAAACTAAGCCATGCTATGCGGGACCACCCAAGACGGACGGGTCATGGTAAAGAGGTCTGACAGAATGTGGTCCACTGGAGAAGGGAATGGAAAACTACTTCAGTATTTTTGCCTTGAGAACTCCATGAATAGCATGAAAAGGCAAAAAGATAGGCCACTGAAAGATAACTCCCCAGGTTGGTAGGTGCACAATATGCTACCATAGATCATTGGAGAAATAATTCAAGAGAGAATGAAGGAATGGAGACAAAGCAAAAACAAGAGCCAGTTGTGGACGTGACTGGTGATAGAAGCAAGGTCCGATGCTGTAAAGAGCAATATTGCATAGGAACCTGCAATGTCAGGTCCATGAATCAAGGCAAATTGGAAGTGGTCAAACAGGAGATGGCGAGAATAAACATCAACATTTTAGGAATCAGTGAACTAAAATGGACTGGAATGGGTGAATTTAACTCTGATGACCATTATATCTACTAATGTGGGCAAGAATCCCTTAGAAGAAATGGAGTAACCATCATAGTCCACAAGAGTCCGAAATGCAGTAGTTGGATGCAATCTCAAAAATGACAGAATGATCTCTGTTCATTTCTAAGGCAAACCATTCAATATCATGGTAATCAAAGTCTACGCCCCAACCAGTAATGCTGAAGAAGGTGAAGTTGAAAGGTTCTATGAAGACCTACAAGACCTTTTAGAGCTAACACCCAAAAAAGATGTCCTTTTCATTATAGGGGAATGGAATGCAAAAATAGGAAGTCAAGAAACACCTGGAGTAACAGGCAAATTTGGCCTTGGAGTATAGAATGAAGCAGAACAAAGGCTAATAGAGTTCTGCCAAGAGGACACACTGGTCATAGCAAACACCCGCTTCTAACAACACAAGAGAAGACTCTACACATGGACATCACCAGATGGCCAACACAGATATCAAATTGATTATATTCTTTGCAGCCAAAGATGGAGAAGCTCTATACAGTCAGCAAAAACAAGACTGGAGCTGACTGTGACTCAGATCATGACTTACTTATTGACAAATTCAGACTTAAATTGAAGAGAGCGGGGAAAATCACTAGACTATTCAGGTATGACCTAAATCAAATCCTTTATGATTATAAAGTGGAAGTGAGAAATAGACTTCAGGGACTAGATCTGATAGACAGGGTGCCTCATGAACTATAGATGGAGGTTTGTGACACTGTATAAGAGACAGGGATCAAGACTATCCCCAAGAAAAAGAAATGCAAAAAGCAAAATGGCTGTCTGAGGAGGCCTTACAAATAGGTCTGAAAAGAAGAGAAGTGAAGAGCAAAGAACAAAAGTAAATATATACCCATTTGAATGCAGAGTTCCAAGAATAGCAAGGAGAGATAAGAAAGCCTTCCTCAGCAATCAATGTAAAGAATAGAGGAAAACAATAGAATGAGAAAGACCGGAGATCTCTTCAGGAAAATTAGCGCCACAAAACGAACATTTCATGCAAAGATGGGCTCAAGATAGGGCAGAAATGGT
The DNA here is from genome assembly GCA_006410935.1 of Redunca redunca. Classification (NCBI taxonomy): domain Eukaryota; kingdom Metazoa; phylum Chordata; class Mammalia; order Artiodactyla; family Bovidae; genus Redunca; species Redunca redunca. The sequence continues at coordinate 1,194,800 of SJYQ01001273.1, forward strand.
ATGAACTTACAGAAGTAGAAGATATTAAGAAGAGGTGGCAAGAATATACAGAAGAACTGTACAAAAAAGATCTTCATGACCCAGATAATCACAATGGTGTGATCACTCACCTAGAGCCAGACATACTGGAATGTGAAGTCAAGTGGACATTAGGAAGCATCACTATGAACAAAGCTAGTGGATGTGATGGAATTCCAGGTGAGCTATCTCAAATTCTGAAAGATGATGCTGTGAAAGTGCTGCACTCAATATGCCAGCAAATTTGGAAAACTCAGCAGTGGCCACAGGACTGGAAAAGGTCAGTTTTCATTCCAATCCCAAAGAAAGGCAATGCCAAAGAATGCTCAAACTACCACACAATAGCACTCATCTCACACGCTAGTAAAGTAATGCTCAAAATTCTCCAAGCCAGGCTTCATCAATACATGCACCATGAACTTCCAGATGTTTAAGCTGGTTTTTAGAAAAGGCAGAGGAACCAGAGATCAAATTGCCAACATCTGCTAGATCATCAAAAAAGCAAGAGAGTCCCAGAAAAACATCTACTTCTGCTTTATTGACTATGCCAAAGCCTTTGACTGTGTTCAGTTCAGTTTCAGTTCAGTTCAGTCAATCATTCATGTCTGGCTCTTTGTGACCTCATGAACTGCAGCATGCCAGGCCTCCCTGTCCATCACCAACTCACGGAGTTCACTCAAACTCACATCCATTGAGTCGGTGATGCCATCCAGCCATCTCATCCTCTGCGGGGTCCCCTTCTCCTCCTGCCCCCAATCCCTCCCAACATCAGAGTCTTTTCCAATGAGTCAACACTTCACATGAGATGGCCAAAGTATTGGAGTTTCAGCTTTAGCATCAGTCTTTTCAATGAACACCAAGGGCTGCACTCCTTTAGAATGGACTGGTTGTATCACTATGTACTCCAATGGACTCTCAAGAGTCTTGTCCAACACCACAGTTCAAAAGCATCAATTCTTTGGCGCTCAGCCTTCTTCACAGTCCAACTCTCACATCTATACATGACTACTAGAAAAACCATAGCCTTGACTAGACAGACCTTTGTTGGCAAAGTAATGTCTCTGCTTTTGAATATGCTATCTAGGTTGGTCATAACTTTCCTTCCAAGGAGTCGGCGTCTTCTAATTTCATGGCTGCAATCACCATCTGCAGTGATTTTGGAGCCCCCAAAAATAAAGCCTGACACTGTGTCCAGTTTCCCCATCAATTTGCCATGAAGTGATGGGTCCAGATGCCATGATCTTGGTTTTCTGAATTTTGAGTCCTAAGCTAACTTCTTCACTCTCCTCTTTCACTTTCATCAAGAAACTTTTTAGTTCCTCTTAATTTTTTGTCATAAGGGTGGTGTCATCTGCATATCTGAGGTTATTGCTATTTCTCCCGGTGATCTTGATTCCAGCTTGTGCTTCTTCCAGCCCAGCGTTTCTCGTGATGTACTCTGCATATAAGTTAAATAAGCAGGTGACAATTTGATTGTGTGGATCTTAATAAACTGTGGAAATTTCTGAAAGAGATGGGAATACCAGACCACCTGGCCTGCCTCTTGAGAAACCTATATGCAGGTCAGGAAGCAACAGTTAGAACTGGACATGGAATAGCAGACTGGTTCCAAATAGGAAAAGGAATATATCAAGGCTGTATGTTGTCACCCTGCTTATTTAACTTCTATGCAGAGTACATCATGAGAAACGCTGGGCTGGAAGAAGCACAAGCTGGAATCAAGATTGCTGGGAGAAATATCAATAACCTCAGATATGCAGATGACACCACCCT
>SJYQ01001273.1:1203663-1214632 GCA_006410935.1 Redunca redunca
ACTTACGTCCATCGAGTCAGTGATGCCATCCAGTCATCTCATCCTCTGTTGTCCCCTTCTCCTGCCCCCAATCCCTCCCAGCATCAGACTCTTTTCCAATGAGTCAACTCTTTGCATGAGGTGGCCAAAGTACCGGAGTTTCAGTTTTAGCATCATTCCTTCCAAAGAAATCCCAGGGCTGATCTCCTTTAGAGTGGACTGGTTGGATCTCCTTGCAGTCCAAGGGACTCTCAAGAGTCTTCTCCAACACCACAGTTCAAAAGCATCAATTCTTCAGTGCTCAGCTTTCTTCACAGTCCATACATGACTACTGGAAAAACCATAGCCTTGACTAGACGGACCTTAGTCGGCAAAGTAATGTCCCTGCTTTTTAATATGCTATCTAGTTTGGTCATAACTTTCTATCCAAGGAGTCAGCATCTTCTAATTTCATGGCTGCAATCACCATCTGCAGTGATTTTGGAGCCCCCCAAAATAAAGTCTGACACTGTTTCCACTGTTTCCCCATCTATTTCCCATGAAGTGATGGGACCAGATGCCATGATCTTCATTTTTTTGAATGTTGAGCTTTAAGCCAACTTTTTCACTCTCCTCTTTCACTTTCATCAAGAGGCTTTTTAGTTCCTCTTCACTTTCTGCCATAAGGGTGGTATCATCTGCATATCTGAGGTTATTGATATTTCTCCCGCCAATCTTGATTCCAGCTTATGTTTCATCCAGTCCAGTGTTTCTCATGATGTACTCTGCATATAAGTTAAACAAGCAGGGTGACAATATACAGGCTTGACGTACTCCTTTTCATATTTGGAACCAGTCTTTTGTTCCTTGTCCAGTTCTAACTGTTGCTTCCTGACCTGCATACAGGTTTCTCAAGAGGCAGGTTAGGTGACCTGGGATTCCCATCTCTTTCAGAATTTTCCACAGTTTATTGTGATCCACATAGTCAAAGGCTTTGGCATAGTCAATAAAGCAGAAATAGATGTTTTTCTGGAACTTTCTTTACTAAAAGCCAATTTGGAGCACTCCCATTTACCCATTACATCATGTCAGGATACCAAGAGAAAATTATAAGAAATAATAAGACAAAAAAAAGACAAATATACAATTTGAAGAGACAAAACAATATTCAGACTCATGTACAGCAGGAATATTGGAATTATCAGACAAGGAATTTAAAACAATGATTAATATGCTAAGGACTTTAATGCATAAAAAGACCACATACAGTAATATATGTGCACCATTAATGGAGATATGAAAATTCTAAGAAAGAACCAAATGGAAATGGCAGAAAAAAAAATGTGACAGAAATAAAAAATGCCTTGATGGGCTCATGCGTGGATTAGCAGACTAGAATGGTGAAAGAAAGAATATCTGGGCTTGAAGATATTTCAATAGATACCCCATAACCTGAAAAGCAAAAGGAACAAAAACTGATAAAACCTGAATAGAATATCCAAGTAACTGTGGGACCAATACAAAGGTTTCCCCAAACCAGTGTAAGACACTAAACCCTGTGGTTTTGTGTCACACATTTAGGAAGTTCAGAGAACACCAGGTAAAATAATGCCAAAAAATGACATCTTAGCATATCATTTTAAAACTACGGAAAATCAAAGATGAAGGAAAAATTCTGAAAGAAGTCTGTTGGCGCAGGAAGGAGAGGAAGAGTTAACTTTAAAGTGAAGAAAATTATCAGGGATAAAGAGGGCAATCATGTAACGATAAAACGGTCAATTCTTCAAGAACACAATATAATTCTTAATGTGTATGAGCCTAATAACAGAGTGATAAACAACACGAGGCAAAAACTGATAGAACTTCAAGAGGAAATAGATGGCCCCACTATTATAGTTGGAGACGTCAACACCCTCTTTCAGAAACTGAAAGATCTAGAAGGTAGAAAATTACTAAGGATGCAGCTGAAATCAACAGTACCATTAACCAATTGGATATAATTAATAGCTATAGATTACTTCCTGAGCAAAAGCATAACACACATTCTTCACACGCTTACATGGAACAGTTACTAAGATATACCACATTCGAGACCATAAAGTATACCTTATCACATTTAAAACAATAGGAACCATACAGAAAAACAATGGCATTAAACTGGAACTTAATTAAAAAAAAATAATTGGAAAGTCCCCAATATGCAGAGATTAAAAGAAAATCACTTTTAAGTAGCATATGAGTGGAAGAAAGAAAAGTTTAAAAATATTTTGAACTAAACAAAAATGAAAATACAGCTTATCAGAAATATGTGAGATGCAGTAGAAGCAGTGTGCCTAAAGAAAATTTAGAATACTGAGTGCATATATTGGGAAAAAAGATATATCTAAAATCAGTAATCTGTATTTTCACCTTTGTTGTTTTTGTTTAGTCTCTAAGCCATGTCCAACTCTTCCAACTTAGGAAACTAGAAAAAGATCAAATTAAACCCAAAGAAAGCAGAAGAAGTGAAATAACACAAATTAGAGCAAAAATAACTGAAAGTCAAAACAGGGAATTGATAGGAAAGTCAATAAAACTAAAACATGGTTCTTTTAAAAGACCAAGTAAATTCATAAGTATTTATCCAAGCTAACTAAGAAAAAGAGAAGGAAAACAAGCTACTAATATCAGAAATAAAAGAAGTCCATCACTAAAGAGCCTCAGAACATTGACAGAAGAATAAAGAAATTCTACAAAAAATTCTTTGCTCACAAATTTCATACCGTAGATATCAAATTGACCAATTGCTCAAAGGGCACAATCTACAAAAATGTAAAAAGGAAGAAACAGACAATTCCTGTATATATCTGTATCTGAATGTACATGTATCTATTTAAAAAATGAATCAATAATTAACATTTACCAAAAATCAAAGCATCAGATCAGATGGGTTCACTGATGAATTCTAATAAATCTTTAAGGAATAAGTTATAGCATTTCTTTACAATCTCAGAAGATAGAAGTAAAGACAGTATTTCCTAACTCATTCTATGAGTTATCCTAGTACTAGCATTATGCTAATGCTGAAACCAGACAAAGACAGTGAAAGAAAAGAGAGCCCCCATGGCGTGGCAAAAAGTTGGACACAACTGAGCAACGTTCACTTTGCTTTTCAATAGTATCTCTCATGATATAGAAGCAAAAGTCCTCAACAAAATATTAGCAGATTGAATCCAATGATGCATAAAAATAATTAAACTATGACCAAGTAGGATTTATCCCAGGTGTGACAGGATAGTTTCACAATCAACCATCAATTAATATAATCCAGCACATTAAGAAGTTTAAAAAGAAAAGCCTTATGATCTTATCAATAGATGTAGAAAAGATATCTGACAAAATCCCACATACATTCATTATAAAAACTCTTGGTAAAATAGGAATAGAGGAGAACTTTCTCAACGAAAATATAACTACAAAACTCCCTCCAGATAACATCATATTAAATGTAAGAAACAAAAAGGTTTCCCTAGAATCAGAAATAAGACATGGCTGTCCCCTCTTACCACTGCTCTTTCAACATTGTACTAGATGTCCTAACTAATGCAATAAGACAAGAAAATACAAGATATATAGCTTGGGAAAGAAAAAATAAAGTTGCCTTTGTTTGCAGATGACATGTCATTTAAGTAGAAAATCCAAAAGAATTGATAAAGGAACTCCTAGAACTAATAAATGATGATAGCAAGTTTATAGAATACAAGGTTAATATAAAAAATCCATTTTTTCCTATATACAAGCAATGAACAAGTGGTATTTGAAATGAAAAATGTAATACCATTGATATACATGCTTCAAAAAGTGAAATAATGAATGAAAATCCAATAAAATATGTATAAATTCTATATGAGAACTATAAAACTCTGATGAAAGAAAGAAAATAAGAACCAAATCAATGGAGAGATGTTTCATTTTCATGGATAGGGAGACTCAATATGGTCAAGATGTTAGTTCTTCCAAATGTTCTACACTCAATGCAATCTCAATCAAAATATCAGAAGATTATTTAGTATTTAGTATATATGAGAAAGAAAGNATCAGAAAATTATTTAGTATTTAGTATATATGAGAAAGAAAGTGGTTCTTAAGTTAAAATAGAGAAGCAAAATATCCAGAATAGTCAACATAATATTGAAGGGGAAGCTCAAAATTGAAAGACAGACATTATCTGACTTTAGAACTTACTGCTGCTGCTGCTAAGTCACTTCAGTCATGTCCGACTCTGTGTGACCCCATAGACAGCAGCCCAACAGGCTCCCCTGTCCCTGGGATTCTCCAGGCAAGAACACTGGAGTGGGTTGCCATTTCCTTTTCCAATGAAAGTGAAAATTGAAAGTGAAGTTGTTCAGTGTGTCCGACTCCTCACGACCCATGGACTGCAGCCTACCAGGCTCCTCTGTCCATGGGATTTTCCAGGCAAGAGTACTGGAGTGGGTTGCCTTTGCCTTCTCCTTAGAACTTACTAAAGCTACAATAATCAAGAAACTATGGTATTGATAAAAGAATAGAAAAATAATATATCAATGAAATTTTTCACAGAAATAGATACATATAGTTAATTTTTGACAAAGGAGCAGAACAATACAATGGAAGAAACATAGTCTATTGAAAAATCATATTTTACAGACTACTTTCAGTGTTTAGACATAGATCCAGAAACTTCATATTATCTGATTTAGTTTTCATCATAATTACATAAGATTGGAACTGGAACCAGGCCAGCCACAGGCCTATTCTCAAGTAGATCACTTCTAGGAAAAACCATTAGTCACCCAGTCGTGTCCAACTCTTTGTGACCCTATGGACTGTAGCCTGCTAGGCTCCTCATTCCATGGAATTCTCCAGGCAAGAATACTGGAGTGGGTAGCCATTCCCTTCTCAAGGGGATCTTAACCCAGGGATCAAATCTGGGCCTCCTGCATTGCAGCCCAGATTCTTTGCCATCTGAGCCATCAGGGAAGCCCAGGAAAGAATCATATGAAAATATAAGACCAAGAAGTTGCTAAGTTCTTACATAGGCCTTAGAACGTTACTATGGACCCTAATGGTATCTGTACCATATCTGAAGTCTTTGGATTATCCCCATGGTACCTAAAATACTATATTTTATATCTTTTTCTAATATTAAAATAATTTACCTAATGCCACATACCTATTGAGTGATAAGGTCTATGATTCAAACCCAGGTCCATCTGACTCTGAAACTGATCTTTTCAGCTCTACTGTTTTTGCTCTACTGGAACAAAACTCTGCTTCTGCTCTACTGTTTCCTAGAGTTACATTGAATACTTCTCATTGGACTGCATATAGAAGGAAACAATTTTAAATAATCAAAACAAAATCTGGCCCCTCAAAGATGTGTTTTTCATCCTAATACCTGGCATCTGGTAATATCACCTTATTTGGAAAAAAAAAAAAAGTTATTTGCAGATATATTTAAGTTAGAGACTTTGAGATGTGGAGATCCTACTGGATTGTCCAGTGAGTGAAGTGAAAGTCACTCAGTTGTGTCTGACTCTTTGCAACCCCATGGTCTATATAGTCCATGGAATTCTCCAGGCCATAATACTGGAGTGGGTAGCCTTTCCCTTCTCCAAGGGATCTTCCCAACCCAGGGATCGAACCCAGGTCTCCTGCACTGCAAGCGGATTCTTTACCAGCTGAGCTACAAGGGAAACCCTTGGATTGTCCAGTGAGTGAAAGTGCAGTCACTCAGTCGTGTCTGACTCTTTGCGACCCCATGGACTGTGGCCTACCAGGCTCTGCTGTCTATAGAATTTTCCAGGCAAGAATACTGGAGTGGGTTGCCATTTCCAAGTAGGCCCTAAACCCACTGAAGAGTATTAGGATAAGAGACACACAGGAGGTATTTCACAGACAGAAGAGGAGGAGACAGAGGCGATGGAGGTAAAGATTGAAGTGATGCTTCCAGAAACCAAGGTATACCTGGAACAACCGAGAGCTGGAAGAGGCAAGGGACAGAATCTCCCCTTGAGCCTTGACAGGAAGCATAGCCTTATGTTACATTGACTTTGGACTTTTGATTTCCAGGCTGCAAGAGAATAAATTTGTGTTGCTTTAAGACACTGAGTTTGGAAACTAATACAGATTTTAATTTTCATTCAGACCCCACTGGGATTTTTAATCTAGATACTTTAAAAGATTTACTTTAAAAATGTTTAAAGAATGTTTGAAAAATATTTGGGAACATAAACTGAATGATTGGTGATTATATCTTTTCCTCAGTACTCAGGAAAAAGAAGACCAGGAGATGATTAAAAAAAAAAAAAAAAGCCAAATGCATGAAATATGAATGAAACAATTTGAAATTTTATTTGAAAGTATATGCACAGAACATAAGAATAGGGCATTACAGACTATAAGGGTGTCCCAAAGAGACTGAACGGACCTAGTATTGATGTTTTACCTATGGCTTCCTGTGACTGCTACTTTTAACAGGATAATTTCCTTTTCTCTCCATTCTTCCTCTCCTTTTCTTTCCTCTCTTGCTTAACTTTTTTTTTTTTTTTTCTGAGCAGCCTTTCATGCTGTATTTCCAACTGATTGATTTATTCATGTGCAAAAGAAATTTTACCACAAGAATTTAATGTTTTACAGAATGCAGTCAAGGAAGTAGATTGCTTAGCAAAACCATCATATCTACTCACCTAGAGTTATTTATCTTCTCACTGCAGACACTCACATCACTGCCTCAGTAATCTAAAGAATGGCCTGTGAACATTAACCACATTGACTTCAAGAAATTCGTAACTGTTGATTCTGACATGCCAATTTTCTCTATAAAATAGTTCACTATCTCTTTGACATAAAGGAGGCTTGAGATTTTCCTATCTTGATAAGAGTTCAGCCAAATTAGTTAGACCCTGATTAATAACATTTATTCTTATCTGAGTAAATAAAATTAAAAAAATCATATTTCTATACTTTGAGGATATTAAATGAATCTCTATACAGTTTTAAAACTGAAAGTTAAATTTAGGTTTTATTCCTTTGANATATATTTAATCAACATCAGAGACTAACATCTCTTGCTTTTTCCATAAATATGACAGAGAAATACAGGTGATCGATTAAAAGATGTTTAACTTATCATGATGTTTTATTCAAATTCCCACTAAATTAATGGAGTAGCTCAAGAATAACACAAGACTTAGAATGAATGTTTCCTCTTTATGCCAGTGCTTTCTTCACTAACACACTTACATGTTCATTTTGGCACTGACAGAAAAGACCATGCTAATAAGAGTGTAGCAACAGAGGATGAGATGGCTGCATGGCATCACCAACTCGATGGACATGAGTTTGAGTGAACTCCGGGAGATGGTGATGGACAGGGAGGCCTGGCCTGCTGCAATTCATGGGGTCGCAAAGAGTCGGACACGATTGCACGACTGAAGTGGACTGAACAGAACTGAAAAAACTTAACCTTGGGATTGTTTTCAGTCACAGTTCTCACTTCTAGAAAGATTTATCTCTACTATATGCATGCCAAATCACTTACTGAACAAGAATTACAAATACCAAAGAGGAATTTAGACATCCCCTAAGAATCACATAAAGAAGGAGTCCAAATGCATTTCTATGGCAAAGAAGAATATAGTCAACATAACTTCAGAAGTAGAAAAATAATGTAAATACATTTTCTTAGGTACATGGGCTTTGATAGTGGCTATGTTCTTTCTGGTCATGTATTCTCATTTCTTTTTGCTTTCTTATATTTATTTTTGCATTATTCATAGTCCTCTAAAATTGTGTCTAATATACACAGGCTATTTTAGGACCTTAAAAATAATGCAACTTAAAAAGGTACAGATAATTAGAATGAGAAGGATGTGATACTACAGAATAGGAGCAGTATCATGGAATCAACCTGAATTACTATCACTTCTATTAAATGTTATCTTGACCCATTTTTCATGCCAAATTGGAAATCAGCCACCTTTTTACAGTTAGCTACACTTACAGGAGCTTCTTAATATTCACAATGGAATGAACATAGGCATAATCTAGGAACCAACACAGGCATAATCTAGTATTAGATAAGTTTCCACAATCTTCCATAAAATTTATCCCATACAGAATAAAATAGGCCTGATTCTGAATCTGAAATATTTTTCACTGTTTTGAACTGAGTCCTAATGCAGGATTCTCTTCCCTGACAGCTCAGATAGTAAAGAATCTGCCTGCAATGTGGGAGACCCAGGTTCTATCCCTGGGTTGGGAAGATCCCCTGGAGAAGGGAATGGCAACCCACTCCAGCATTCTTGCCTGGAGAATCCCATAAACAGAGGAGCCTGTGGGCTATGGTTCATCGGACTGCAAAGAGTCAGACACAACTGAGCTACAAACATACACACATTAGCCTTGTGACTGAAGGTAAGTCCCTTCATTTCTCTTGCTTAGTTTCTTTTCTACAAAACAAAGGCTTCAGTTAGGATAGCTCATTTCCAAGAACCCCTCCAGTTCAAAATTTTTAATTATTAGATTTCTTTTAACATGGGACCAAATTCAACTATCATTTTGAGAAGAAAATATCAATAAATTTAATAACTCAATATTTGGAAAGAAAAAGCTACTTATTTCCAGTGTCTCCCAAGTGCTGTGCTTGGCATGCAACAGATTCTCAACAAATACTTTCCTAACAAATCAAGTCCCCATTAGTGTACCAGTATTGGGCTCTGTACAGTTAGCAAAAACAAAACTGGGAGTTGACTGGGCTCAGATCATGAACTCCTTATTGCAAAATTCAGACTTAATTTGAAGAAAGTAGGGAAAACCACTAGACACTCAGGTATGACCTAAATCAGATTCCTTATGATTATACAGTGGAAGTGACAAATAGATTCAAGGGATTAGATCTTATAGAGTACCTGAAGAACTATGGACAGAGGTTCATGACATTGTACAGGAGGCAATCATCAAGACCATCCCCAAGAAAAAGAAATGAAAAAAGGCAAAATGGTTGTCTGAGGAGGCCCTACAAATAGCTGAGAAAAGAACAGAAGCTAAATGCAAAGGAGAAAAGGAAAGATATACCCATTTGAATGCAGAGTTCCAAAGAACAGCAAGGAGAGATAAGAAAGCCTTCCTAAGGGATAAATGCAAAGAAATAGAGGAAAACAATAGAAAAGACTTAGAGGTGTCTTCAAGAAAATTAGAGATACCAAGGGAACATTATATGCAAACATGCACACAATTTAGGATAGAAATTTAGGTCTAGTATGGACCTAACAGAAGCAGAAGATATTAAGAAGAGGTAACAAGAATACACAGAAGAACTACAAAAAAGATGTTAATGACCCAGATAATCATGATGGTGTGGTCACTCACCTAGAGCCAGACATCCTGGCAGACATCAAGTGGGCCTTAGGAGGCACCACTACAAACAAAGTTAGTGGAGGTGATGGAATTCCAGTTGAACTATTTCAAATCCTAAAAGATTATGCTGTTAAAGTATAGCTTACACTCAATATGTATGGATGTGAGAGTTGAACTATAAAGAAAGCTGAACGCTGAAGAACTGATGCTTTTGAACTGTGGTGTGGAGAAGACTCTTGAGACTCTCTTGGACTGCAAGGAGATCCAACGAGTCAATCCTAAAGGAAATCAGTCCTGAATATTCTTGGAAGGACTGATACTGACACTGAAACTCCAATATATGGCCAAATGATACAAAGAAATGACTCATTGGAAAAGACTCTGATGCTGGGAAAGATTGAAGGCATGAGGAGAAGGGGATGACAGAGGATGTGATGCTTGGATGGCCCCATCGAATCAATGGACATGAGTTTGAGTAAGCTCCAGGAGTTGGTGATGGATAGGGAAGTATGTGGTACTCCAGTCCATGGGGTCACAGTCAGACACCAACTGAACTGAACTCAATATCCAGCAAATCTTGAAAATTCAGCAGTGGCCGCAGGGCTGGAAAAGGTCAGTTTTCATTCTTATCCCAAAGAAAGTCAATGCAGAAGAATGTTCCAACTACTGCACAATTGCACTCATCTCACATGCTAGCAAAGTAATGCTCCAGATTCTCCAAGCCAGGCTTCAACAGTATGTGAACCAAGAATTTCCAGATGTTCAAGCTGGATTCAGAAAAAGCAGAGAAACCAGAGATCAAATTGCAAACATCCCTTGGATCATCAAAAAAGCAGCAGAATTCCAGAAAAACATCTACTTCTGCTCTATTGACTATGCCAAAGCCTTTGACTATGTTGGTCACAACAAACTATGGAATTCTTAGAGATGGTAATATCAGACCCCCTTACCTGCCTCCTGAGAAATATGTATGCAGGTCAAGAAGCAACAGTTAGAACCAGGCTGGCAACAACGGACTGATTCCAAATCGGGAAAGGAGTACATCAAGGCTGTATACTGTTGCCCTGCTGCATGAAACACAAGCTGGAATCAAGTTTGCAGGGAGAGATATCAATAACCTCAGATATGCAGATGACACCACCCTTATGGCAGAACGCAAAGAGGAACTAAATAGCCTCTTGATGAAATTGAGAGAGGAGAGTGAAAAATTTGGCTTAAAACTCAGCATTTGAAAAACGAAGACCATGGCATCTGTTCCCATCACTTCATAGCAAGTAGATGGGGAAACAATGGAAACAATGACAGACTTTGTTTTCTTGGATTCCAAAATCACTGCAGATGGTAACTGCGGCCACGAATATAAAAGATGCTTGCTCCTTGGAAGAAAAGCTATGACCAACCTAAACAGCATATTAAAGAGCAGAGACATTATTTTGCCAACAAAGGACTGTCTAGTCAAAGCTATGGTTTTTCCAGTGGTCATGTATGGGTGTGAGAGCTGAACCATAAAGAAAACTGAAAGCCAAAGAATTGATGCTTTTGAACTGTAGTGCTGGAGAAGTGTCAGGAAGCATTTAACAGGAGGCTTCCTGTGTGCTGTTTTGGATCTATCAGGAATTCTCTGTTCTTATTA
>SJYQ01001273.1:1216145-1226393 GCA_006410935.1 Redunca redunca
GGGAAATAATGACAAGATAGAAGTCAAAAAAGGAATCTGAAGGAATAGAACAAAGAAAAAACAAAAAAAAGGCAGAAGAAAGAAAACTCTAGCATCCTTAAAGATACAGTTCAATAGCCAATTTCACTATCTGCCTGAATAAACTTCATTGCCAGTAGTGTTTCCTCAGTTGCCCCTGCTGCTGTTTCAGTAAGATGGGCAGGTTTGAGTGATGAGTTACCAACAGCACAATCCAAGTGAGCTGCCTATGCTTATTGATGGTGAGCATCTTTGAAATTGCTAACCCTACATTTTCAAAGTTGTGTTTAACACTGGATGAGATCTTCTTTGAGCCTTTTATATGAGCTCTGCCATTTAAGAAATAAGAGCTTTTTGTTTCATAATCAATGGTCTCTTCATAACGGTAAGAGAGATGTAGGTCATACCAAACACTGTAACTTGAGTGCTGCCTGAAACGTGTGAGATTCAGCAACAAACATCACTTAGTTTAAATATGGAGAGTGTTCTGTCCTCTTTGAGTAAGCATGAGTCATGTGTAAATTTTCAATAATGTGGGCTGCTCTTTTGATATACAAAGACCATTTCTTTGAGTCAAGGTCCTAAAGTTTATATCTTCACTTCCTGTATTTATTTCTCAGATTCTAGAAACATTCCCACGCTTTCTCCCTTGGACTTTGTTATTTCCTATAAGGAGCACTAAACATAGAACCAAAGTATTGAGCTAAAATTGCCATGTAACAACTACCAAACTCAACTCAAGAAGTGGTTTCCACAAATTATAAAACAGAGATGAGAGCTATTCCAACTGTGAAACATTCTAGAAGTTGTGAGAATCAAATAAGATGATCAACCTAAAAGCATCTTGACATTTTCAAATGAGGGCTTAAGATTCTGGACTGAAAGTGCTTATATCTAAAATTACTCCCACAACAACTACAACATCAAAGAATAGCCCATGAGGACAAAGAGAAATATAGATATGACAATAGATGAGGAAATTTTTTAGATAATGAAAAACTCATGGATGACTGACCAGAAATTTAGTAGATAGGGCTGAAAACTAAGTTCCTTCTGAGGTTATGACCAAAAAGAGGCAAGCCAATCTGAGTCGCAGAACCTTAGGAGGGCTAGAAAATCAGAGGCACCAGCTCATTCACAAAGTGTGAGTGAGAAGCAGAGCTGAATAAAAAGATATTTGATTCAAATTTGGCATAACTGAGACAAATTTCTACCATATACTTCCAGGGAAATTACACCAGAGACTGTAAATACGGTAACACTATGCCCAACAGTGGATAAAACTTCATAATGAATATAGGGGTAAACATTTTTTAAACAATGAAATGCATAGCTTCTATCACTTGCATCTATGAGAAAGCTGGAAGACAGGCTCTCATCCCACATCTATTCCCCCCCACCCCTCCGCCAACTTCCCCACACACAGGAAGAAGATAGGAAAATTTTCTTTGAAGTAAACTTTGGGTCATATCCCAAAGACATAATCAGGATATACTGATATTTGGAAAAGACCCTGATGCTGGGAAAGACATAAGGCAAAAGGAGAATGGTGTGACAGAATATGAAATGGTTAGATAGCATCACTGACTCAAAGAATGTGAATCTGAGCAAACTCTGGGAGATTATGAAGGACAGAGGAGCCTGGGGTGTTATAAACCATGGGGTCACAAAGAGTCAGACATGACTTAGGCAACTGAACAAGACAAAAGAAACAATTGTATTACATACACTTAATTCTTCAACAGTGAAGCCTACTAGTCCTATACACATTTCTACCAGCCAGTTGCCTGGAATTTCTTTCCTAATATAATTAAACAGAAAGGATCATCAAGCACTTGAGAAAAACAAATGAACTTAACAAAATAAAGAAACACCCTAAAAAGAAGTTGATGCAATAAGCAGAACATTCAAGGAAAAAAAAAAAAAAGGGAAAATAAATAACACATCATTAATGGCTTCAGTGAAGTGAAAGAGGATACTGCAGCCATAGAGAACAAAGAATAGAGTTACTGGATGAAAACATAAGTACACAAGGAAAAAAAAATAGAACCTCTACAATGTTTTTAGAAAGCCTTCAGGTAACTTGAAATATAAGTGTAAAACTATTATGCAATTATAAATAAAGATATTTATCAGTTTTTTAAAAGACATAAATGAAAAAGTGTGATCACAGTATATTCTGTAGTTCAGGTATAAAAAATCGGTTATCAGTTCAGTTCAGTCACTCAGTCGTGTCTGACTCTTTGTGACCCCATGGACCACAGCACGCCAGGATGCCTTGTCCATCACCAACTCCCGGAGTTTACCCAAACTCATGTCCATCGAGTTGGTGATGCCATCCAACCATGTCATCTTCTGTTGTCCCCTTCTCCTCCTGCCCTCAATCTTTCCCAGCATCAGGATCTTTTCAAATGAGTCAGCTTTTCACATCAGATGGCCAAACGATTGGAGTTTCAGCTTTAACATCGGTCCTCCCAATGAACACTCAGGACTGATCTCCTGTAGGGTGGACTGACTGGACCTCCCTGCAGTCCAAGGGATTTTCAAGAGTCTTCTCCAACACCACAGTTCAAAAGCGTCAATTCTTCAGCACTCAGCTTCCTTTATAGTCCAACTCTCACATCCATACATGACAACAGGAAAAACCATAGCCTTGAAGAGATGGACCTTTGTTGGCAAAGTAATATCTCTGCTTTTTAACATGCTGCCTAGGTTGGTCATAACTTTCTTTTAATTTCATGGCTTCAGTCACCATGTGCAGTGATTTTGGAGCCCCCAAAAATAAAGTCAGCCACTGTTTCCACTGTTTCCGCATCTATTTCCAATGAAGTGATGGGACCAGATGCCATGATCTTAGTTTTCTGAATATTGAGCTTTAAGCCAACTTTTTCACTCTCCTCTTTCACTTTCATCAAGAGGCTCTTTAGTTCTTCTTCACTTTCTACCATAAGGGTGGTGTCATCTGCATATCTGAGGTTATTGATATTTCTCCTGGCAATCTTGATTCCAGCTTGTGCTTCTTCCAGCCCAGCATTTCTCATGATGTACTCTGCATATAAGTTAAATAAGCAGGGTGACAATATACAGCCTTGATGTACTCCTTTTCCTATTTGGGACCAGTCTGTTGTTCCATATCCAGTTCTAACTATTGCTTCCTGACCTGCATACAGATTTCTCAAGAGGCAGGTCAGGTAGTCTGGTATTCCCATCTCTTTCAATCTGTATAGTAATGTTATTCTGGTCAATGATTATTCATATAACTTCAAAATCCAATACAGTTTTAAGAGAGAGAAAGGAGTAGGAAAACACATATAAGTAGAGAGGGGACAAGACAGCTTAATTGTCACCTTCCAAATTTGGAACTCATTAGAACTGCCTCAAATTGAAATATATATATATATATATATTATTATTTAGAAAAATGGAAATACATGCTGGAAGATACATCCACNATTAGAACTGCCTCAAATTGAAATATATATATATATATATAATATTATTTAGAAAAATGGAAATACATGCTGGAAGATACATCCACAAAAGTTTTAAGGGGTTGCTTGTGAAAAGTCAGATGTCATAGTGGAAGCCCTGTATTACTCTTTGATGTTTAAACAATAAATCTATATTACTTTGATAAAAATTAAAATTCAATTTAAAACACAAGAAAAATTCAAATGTATATCTTTACTAGCTGACAATACAGTGTCAATGAAGGGCTCTTTATCTCATTCACAGTTGTCATTCATTGAACAAAGAGTATTGTTTTTCCATGTGCTATGATTTATTCTAGCTAATAGAGGAAAATAACAATAAGGAGTATTCCATAAGATGTTATACCTATATTATATCACTTAACTCTTTCAACAATAAGTCAAAATTAATTTGCATATTTTACAGATATGCAGATATGTGGAAAACCCCTACACAAACACATATACACGCATACACAGTGGCACACAAGATGTGGCAAAGCTTCAGTATAAACGTCTCAAGTCTGCTTTCAAAGACCCTTTATCATACCAGTCCTCACCTTAAACCTTTCAGTGTCTTCTTTTTGCCTACCAAATGTTTAACTCCAAGCTCTTTAGCATATCACATACTATAATCCAAATCTCAACTCCAATATCACACATAATACTTTGATTATAAATAAACTCATGACTCAAACTGCCTAATGTGTTCACCATTTTCTTCTGCATACACTTATCCGTATTAATTTGTCTTTACTGAGCATCATGACTCAATGCTCCTGTGTTCCCATGTCATTCCCTCCACCTAAAATATTCTCCTATCTTACTTTAATCGTTTCAGTTCACTACAGTCGCTCAGTCATGTCCGACTCTTTGTGACCCCATGGACTGCAGAACTCCAGGCTTCCCTGTCCATCACCAACTCCAGGAGCTTACTCCAACTCATGTGCATTGAGTCAGTGATGCCTTCTAACCATCTCATTGTCTGTCTTCCCCTTCTCTTCCCACCTTCAATTTTTCCCAGCATCAGGGTCTTTTCCAATGAGCCAGTTGTTTGCATCAGGTGGCCAAAGTAGGAGTTTTTGCTTCAACATCAATCCTTCCCATGAATATTCAGGACTGATTTCTTTAGGATTGACTGGTTGGATCTTCTTGCAGTCCAAGGGACTCTCAAGAGTCTTCTCCAACACCACAGTTCAAAAGCATCAATTCTTCAGTGCTCAGCTTTCTTTATAGTCCAACTCTCACCTGGTGGCTCAGATGGTAAAGTGTCTGCCTACAATGCAGGAGACCCAGGTTTGATCCCTGGGTCAAGAAGATCCTCTGGAGAAGGAAATGGCAACCCACTCCAGTATTCTTGCCTGGAAAATCCCGTGGACAGAGGAGCGTGGTAGGCTACAGTCCATGGGGTTGCAAAGAGTCGGACACAACTGAGCGACTTCACTTCACTTTCACTCACATCCATACTTGACTATTGGAAAAACCATAGCTTTGACTAGACGGACCTTTGTTTGCAAAGTAAGATCTCTGCTTTTTAATATGCTGTCTAGGTTGGTCATAGCTTTTCTTCCAAGGAGCAAGCATCTTTTAACCCTCCTTTTCATTATTTATAATACAGCCTATGCGTGATCCCCTTCTAGAAGTTTTCTCAAACTCTGAGCCTGAGTTACATGTCCCTCTTCCGTGCTTTCATAAGAACAGTATCTTAATCTCTCTCACCTCTCACACACAGAAGATGCTTAATACTTTTTCTGTGAGAGGATTTGTTGTATTAATTACTGTACCTCAGGAGCTACTGTAGAAAGCAAACAATGTTCTCCACTGTAAACAATGTATAATCTAATAGTAGAGATAGAAGAATTACATGGAAAGCTATAACTGGAGACAAATATTAAGAGTTACTGTGAAGAAATGGGCAACATTTTTGAGGGTTTGGAGAGAGGTGATATCTGAGTCTGTTGCATGAGGAAGCCTTGGTTAGGCTGATAATGTAATCAAAACAGGATGAAATGTGCAGAAAGTCTTAAGCAATGCTAGCAGAAAATAGTCTCTTTTCAGGGAAGAAGTTTAGTTCGATGAATGTGTTGGGTGGAAAGTTTAGTTCCAGAGTTTAGAGGAACTTGAATGGTAGGAATAGAACTTGGTATTTGAAGAAGTGTTTGACATGTGTATAGTTGATGGCAATGGAGTTAGTGGTGGAAACGAAACTGATGAAAAACCCGTGGCAGATTCATGTCAATGTATGGCAAAACCAATACAATGTTGTATAGTAAAATAAAAAATAAATTAAAGAAAAGATATTTATGAAAGTATCATGACATACAAGTGAGGAGAAACAAGGGAGGGTTATGGAAGACCTATTAGGTGATAGGTTCTACATGGTTTAGTGGGAACTATAATGGAAGTAAGAGGGAAATGTCACTATGGATCTGAGATTGCTGAATCTCAGTTTCTGAAGAATATAGGACTACAAAGAGAATTAGGTCTTATATCTGGTTTCCCCAACATTTTCCAGTCAGTAGAAAGTAAGATCATCTACTGAGATGTGGGAGGGTGAAAGAAGCTAGAAGTGTCACAGATCACAGTGAAAAATAATGAAACCTGCTCTGCAGTTTATATTTATGATGTGAGCTATTTAATGATTTTACATACATACATAGATTAGAACCATTCTACTCTCATTGGGAATAATGAATCACATATATTAGCATTGCATACATTGTGAAGGTACCAATATTTAATTACCCTTGAATTTATACATGTAATGAATGAGTACTGTCCCATAAAAAAGTAATTTGTAACATTGCAACTATCTAGTTCTTTCAATTTATAGAAGAAATAAGAATGTCAAGATATATGATTTAAAAAATAGTAAATTAAAATCTAATTTTTAAAAATGCAGTTCTAAGGAGATGGATGGAACTGGAGCCGATATACAGAGTGAGGTAAGCCAGAAAGAAAAACACCAATGCAGTATACTAACACATATATATGGAATTTAGAAAGATGGTGATGATGACCCTGTATGCAAGACAACAAAAGAGACTCAGATGTGTAGAGTGGACTTTTGGACTCTGGGGGAGAGGGAGAGGGTGGGATGAGATGGGAGAATGGCATCGAAACATGTATACTATCATGTAAGAAACGAATTGCCAGTCTATGTCCGATGCAGGATGCAGGATGCTTGGGGCTGGTGCACGGGGATGACCCAGAGAGATGTTATGGGGTGGGAGGTGGGAGGGGGTTCATGTTTGGGAATTCATGTACACCCGTGGTGGATTCATGTCAATGTATGGCAAAACCAATACAGTATTGTAAAGTAAAATAAAGTTAAAATAAAAATTAAAAAAATTATTTAAAAAAATGAAGTATTTCTTTCTTTAGGCTTTATAAATTCAAACTAGATTCCAGCTATAAATATGGGCTTGTTTGAACCTGAAAACATCCAAGTTCAATTTTAAACCCATGTGAATTTACATGATTCTTTGTTTTCCAAGAAACTTTCAGGATATCACAATGAACCTCTCATTAATCCCCAACTGATTTCTGGCTCACAGGTTAAGATTCCTTTCCCCTAACTGGTATTTGGCACAACATAGAAAACATAGCACCTTGATAGCTCAGGGAAGCCAGTCTAAAATTCTAATATTTTTTAGTTTTATTTCATTTCTCTCTTTACAAAAGAAACTTTTTTTTTTTAAATTTTGAAATGCCTGTGTCCTGTTTTTTACTTGCTTTCCCAGGTGCATAAAGTTAGCAGCTGTACCTATTACTTCCTTCAAACAACTCCACAATACTTATTGCATGGCATACAGTAGGGGTTCAATAAATGTGGGCTGATTAAGATGAAGTAGACTGCACAGTGTTTAGATATATTTAAAATTCCAGGTAGATTCAGATACTCAAACAGAGGGACAAGCAAAGCAAAATTATTTAATTGAATTGGGTTCAATTAGAGAGTGCCTGCCACAAAGATTAATTAAGTAGGATATCAACAAGTACAAATGAAGTATAATTCACGAAAGTCTATTTCTAAGGGGAGAAATCCTTGAAGGGCTAAACATTCAAGATCAAGAAAATACTAAGCCTCCTTCTATCAGCACAGATGGAAAGATAAGTGCATTCAACCTCACATATGCACAATTTACTGAATATTTCTCCTCCAGGAACTCTCTTTGCTGTTTATGTGACTTTGGATCATTGTTGTTCTTATTAATCCAATACATAAAACAAAATCCCTAAATATACCAGATGGCTTTGATAATTTTAAAATAATAACTGTACTCTTAAAATGATGTTTAATAGTTTAACCATAGAGAAAATAACATGATCATAATCATTTGTTAATCATTAAGATTGCTTTGTAATTGAAATCATTTTACTTATTGTAGACAATATGTGCAACAGCTAAGAAATATACTGATTCACGATTAAACTTCAAATTATTAAAAATATTAATCATTGTAAAACTTAATAGTTAAATAGCAATTTCACTTATATACATTGATGAAGATATAAATACTTGTACACAGTGATATATGGAAGATGAAATAATGGAAAACACATTTATTTTCCCATGAGAAAAATCAGATTGGTAAGTTTTTTTTTTAATCTCCTGGCAAAGACAAATAAAACGGGATTTTTAACTGACAGTTTATTCCTTTGGGCCACATATAGGTGGTTAGGGATTTGTAGAGCAGAGCATAATGCATCACCTTCCAAAAATCTCAGCATCCTCCATAAGGGCTGGACTTGAGTTAGTTTTGTTGTGCTGCTCAGTCGTGTCTGATTCTTTTTGACCCCATGGACTGAAGCACACCAGGCTTCGCTGTCCTTCACCATCCTCCAGAGCTTGCTCGAGCTCATGTCTACAGAGTCGGTGATGTCATCCAACCATCTCATCCTCTTTTGTCCCCTTCTCTTCCTGCCTTCACTCTTTCACAGCATCAAAGTCTTTTCTAATGAGTTGGCTCTTCACATCAGGTGGTCAAACTATTGGAGCTTCAGCATCAGTCTTTCTAATGAATATTCAGGATTGATTTCCTTTAGGATTGACTGGTTGATCTCCTTGCAGTACAAGGGACTCTCAAGAGTCTTCTCCAACTCCACAGTTCAAAAGCATCAATTCTTCTGTGCTTAGCCTTCTTAATGGTCCCAAACTCATATCCATACATGACTACTGGAAAACCATAGCTTAACTATATGGACCTTTGTAGGCAAAGTAATGTTTCTTCTTTTTAATATGCTGTCTAGGTTTGTCATAGATTATCTTCCAAGGAGCAAGCATCTTTTAATTTCATGGCTGCAGTCACTGGTTTTGGAGCCCCAAAATAAAGTCTATCACTGTTTCCATTTTTCCCCATATATTTGCCATGAAGTGATGTGACTGGATGCCATGATTTTAGTTTTTAAAATGTTGATTTTTAAGCCAGCTTTTCCATTCTTTTCTTTCACTTTCATCAAGTTAGTTTTACTTTCATGAGTTAGTTTTACTTTCAGCAAATAGAATCAGATACAATTTACCCCTAACTGCTCTTGTCAAGCCTTCAAAAGTTCAGACAGCTTTGAGGTCAAGTACAGCCTCAGAAAGAAAATACATACAAAGAACAAATGACTCTGAGCCTCACACTCAGAGACTGGACAAAGAGATATGAGTATATACAAGTAGTGCACAGATATTCACAAACATGAAATCAACTGAGCCCAACAGTAAAGTATGTCTTCAGATTAGGAACATTGGAATAATGTTCACTTTTTTCACAATTGATCAGTTTCATTTTTCTATCCATAACTTTAAAATATACTCAACACATTTTTTTCAACTGAAAATAGCTTTTTTTCAAATGATTTGTGATTTAAAACATTCATGAAATTCTATGAGTCACATAATCACAATGTCAAAGGAATGGCAATGCTTTCATTAATCCAAGGATGATAAAATGTGTCCCTTTGAAACATTTTGTGCATTACATCCTGTGATATAAATCTAGCCCTGAGTAAAAGCTTTGAGAAGTCAGTTTGCTATTTCAGTTATCTCTTTACTGCCTTTTGGCTCTCCCACTTTTTCCCTTTATACTGCTTCCTACCCACTCATAGCTACCTTATTCTAACTTCTGCTGCTTCTATAACTTAGCCATCACCTACTGTAAACAATTCCCTCAGCTTCTTCTATGTGACAAAATAGTTATTCTGTTGAAATAAATTTTATTATCCATTTTTTCCACTTCTAAAACCAACATATGTCTATCATGGAAAATTTGGAAACTATAGAAAAATATTTAAATTTGCATAATGTTATGCCTGATACTGGGAAAGACTGAAAGCAGGAGGAGATGGGTACAACAAAGGATGAGATGGTTGGATGTCATCACTGACTCAATGGACATGGGTTTGAGCAAACTCTAGGTGATAGTGAAGGACAAGGAAGCCTGGCATTCTGCAGTCTATGGGGTCGCAAAGAGTCAGACCTGACTGAGTGACTAAACACAGCAACAACAATGCTAGGTCTGGAATTAGATTACTTTTGTAGGAATCTGATGGCCTTGGTCAAATAATTTAACCTCTCTTTGTCTCAGCTGGACGATCTATAGTATTTGGCATATGAAGTCCTCTCTCATAAAGCTGTGGTAGGAATAATTGAAAGAATCCATGGAATGTGCATGTAAGAACTCCTGGCATACAGTAAGAGCCGAGTAAAGGTCCAATACTATTTTCAGAGAAATTCTGGTATTCTAATAGCAACATAAATATTTTTAATCAC
>SJYQ01001273.1:1226409-1269532 GCA_006410935.1 Redunca redunca
CAAGGCCTATATTTTAGGTCTGTTCACGGCTTTCCAACTGTGTAAATGTAAGTATGCTTTCAATAACATTAATGATATAAAAATAATACCTAATACATATAGAGAATTTACTATGAGTCAAGCATTTTTGTAAGCCCTTTACATATATGATAACCAAATTAATCCTTGTAACAATTAGAGGTGATAAGTACTATTATTATCCCTAATTTACAGATGAGGAATATGATGCACAGCCAGGTTAATCACCCAGTAAGCAAGCTTATAAGTGGCAACAGAATACCAGACTTTGAAGCAGGCAGTCTGTCTCCAGGATCTGCGTTCTGAATCTTTACATCACTTTTCATTAATCACTGTGAGCTTTAGATTCCTCTTTTATGTAATAAAATAATGATCTCTCCCTCTTAGGTGAAATTATAATCATAATTTCATATTATGATTATAATCAGAATAAAAAACAGCATAAATCATAAGAATTTGTGAAGTATCACATATATTAAAGTGTTTGAAATCTTGTAAACATATGAAGATGGGATCTATTTCCCTTGTACTTTCTCTCTTCATTTTACCTTCAAGTCATGAAAATCTTACCCTGTAATTCTATATAATAAAAATATTCAAAGCACTGTGGTAAGCACTTTAGTTGTTAATGTTCATTTAATGTCCATAGGAGTATATATAAAGATTAAATTATTTACCCAAGGTTCAACCATAGATTGGAGAAGGCAATGGCAACTCACTCCAGTACTCTTGCCTGTAAAATCCCATAGATGGAGGAGCCTGATAGGCTGCAGTCCATGGGGTCGCAAAGACCCGGACATGACTGAGTGACTTCGCTTTCACTTTTCACGTTCATGTATTGGAGAAGGAAATGGCAACCCACTCCAGTGTTCTTGCCTGGACAATCCCAGGGACGGTGGAGCCTGGTGGGCTGCCGTCTATAGGGTCGAGGAGTCAGACACAACTGAAGCAACTTAGCAGCAGCAGCAGCCATAGATAAATCCCAGAATCAAGATTTGAATTAACACTGGAGTCTACATAGCTGTATGTTGTTTTACAGTTTCTATAGGAAATGGGGAGAGTATATTCATGCCCTAGACTTTCATGTAATAGCTTTCAAAATGTGTGGATAAACATATTAAATTACACATATATAGTTTCATGGTCTGTAGAAATGATAACCATATAGTAATGCATAGAAAAGAAGCAAAAGTACTTTATCTCATTGAAAAAAATTCCATTTATTTTACATCAGTGGCTCCCCAGACTATCTAGGAAATTAGGGTATTTGATAGACTTGTTTATTCAATCTCTAATTGATAGACAACTTACATTGCTTCACCTTACTTGGAAGTGCATTATACTTGATGAAATAATTTTCTCCAGCCACCAGGGTTTCTCATGTTTGAAATGAGGATAACTTTGCTCATGAGAAGGAAATCAGAAAAGAGAGCATTTGAAATGTGCTAGCTGAGAAAATATATAAGAAAATACTGTAAAAGGGAAAGGTAAAATCTTTAGTATACATGAAACTGAAAATGCTTATATATATTTATACTTATCTGTTCTCCAATCTCATCTGGAAAGACACAGCTAATTAAATTTGGTTTTGGTGTGTGCGAATTCTACATGTGGTAGAATAATTGTTTTTATCATTCCATAAAGTATATCTTAGCTACTAAAAACATTTAAACCTCTAAATCCAAGATATTTCTCACTAGCCTAAAATTGGGCTTTAGGCCTTCACTAGAGCTGGTCATTAATCTGTCAGATATGTTCTACATAATAGTGCATTATGAGACTTTAAGAGAAACATTTGTCTTGACTGAGCACCTGTTTAACAGTTTTCTTCTCCAGTATCTTGGACCCTACAACTCGGTAACTCTAAGGCATCCTGCCACATGTGGCCTGGTCCTATGGACCCTCCTTCCTCCCTTTGGAGGAAAGTATACCTTCCTTTGGTATACCCTTTGGCAATTTTACTGCTTACCCATTTGGTCCTTCTAATACCTCTCCACATACCTTCTTGTTTTCCTCCCAGAACACATACATGCCATGAAGGGATTGGAATTTAAGACACAGGCTCATGAGCTTATCCATTAAATACAAGTAGTATAGAAGGAAGACTGATGTTTCAAACTAATTTCTAAGTGTCTGATCTCCCTGTGACATCCTCTCTTGACATCCTGATCTACCATAGGCAGCTTCATCAGGCTGTACCAGACCTGTAGATTTTCAGAACCCTCTCTCACAGTATCTTTGAAGTGTTGCTTTGTAGTAATTTCCCTGACAGAGATTTCTCAGAGTCCTCCTGTCCTTTGACTCTCCCTGAATACAAACTTCTTGAGAGCAAAAAGGGGATGATATATTTGCAACAGGGAACTGCAGAAATGCCAGATCATTATAATGAACTATAAAAGTAAAAATTTGCACTGTCTACCTTAATGATATTCTGATAGAGAAACACTTAACTCGAGACCTCAGTGCATTAAAAGCAGGGCTTGGAGTGTTTTGTGAACAAAAGATTTCCAGGAAGCAGCATTGCTTTGCTATCTCTGGAATAAAGCTGCTTGAAAAGTTACTACCTTGCTTTTTCAACAAGTTGGCCTCATCAGCTACACTAGAATTCCTAAAGAGTTAATGTCCAGTTCTCACCCAGACCTACTTAATCCTGTATGCTCCATAACACTTACTGAATCTAGATAAAAGAAAAAAGATGTAGGAATAGCATAGGTGAATAGAATAGGTGAAAGGACTACTCAAGTGTTTCAGTCAAGGCCTGGTGGCAGCTTCATGTCTGGCAAACAAACAAACAAAAAAAAAAGATAAAGAGACAGGCAGGAGAGAGCGTGGAAAGCATCAGCTACCAGGGAGAAATACAAACCACTCATATGGTGGAAAGGGTAGGCAAAGGGGGAGACCGTATAGAAATACGACTAAATAATGTCAACCAAATAGTACACTGCTGAGCAAAGAAAGGAAAGGAGCAGACACAAAATACAGGATGCTGACCCTCTCAATCACTACAGCTGGAACATGAATGCACCTAGTGATGTTCAATGATCCAATTTATTTGACTGCACAGGGATAGAGCACATTGGAGAAGATAGAAGGAAGCACACCCCCCACAGCATTTCAGCTACCATTGAGCAGTAGGAAAATAAACACCCCATTTGTGACAGAAAAGGGAAAATTATATCCATTCATGCCAGGGGAAAATCTTTGGAAGAGTATGATGAATTGAAGAAATCAGGAGATTTTTATAAAATCTGCTTTATTTTCTGAGTTTCTTTTTATTTCCTTTTCTATACAATTAACTCATTGAAAAGATGTGGATGTGTGTTAAATCATCAGTTTTGCCACACAGAATTGGAATGAGTAGCCCTTCATAGAGGATGCTGTGGGGGCTGTTTTGAACATCATTCAGAAATTCATCACCAGCTCTGAAGTATCTCATGAAGAAAGATACTGTGTCTGGTTCTCAAGACCACTCCAAGGCTACAGGTGAACATGCAGGAAAGAACCTCTGACTCTTGTGGTCACTGTCTTGTTTACACCGAGAGGAACTTTCCATGCTGCTGACACACTGTGGCAGTCATATGCATGTCACTTGCATTTTTGGTTACTGAATTCCCTAAAAGAGATGGGTCTTCTCCATCACATACACAAACACAAAAAGAATAGAGACTGGAAACATAGAATAAAGGAAGAAGAAAAAAATGAGGTGTCCTGGGGATGATCCGAAGAGTAAGAAAATAGAAAAGAGAGAGGATAGAATTATAAACATTTCAGGTGAGGAAAAATATAAAATGGAAGTACAGAAAGGGAGAAGGGAAGCTAAAATTAAAGAGGGGGCAGAATGTTGATATGAATATATGTACAGATTTTACAATAGTCCTCATACAAAAAAAGTCTATTGCAAACACAGTTGGAGAGGGAGAGGGTGGAACGAATTTGAGAATAGCCTGGAAACATATACATTACCATATGTAAAATAGATAGCAAGAAAGAATTTGCTGTGTGACACAGGGAGTTCAACCCAGTGCTCCATGACAACCGATAGGGTGGGAAAAGGGAGGGTTTCAGAAGGGAGGGAGGGGACATATGTATACCTGTGGCTGATTCATGTTGATGTAAATGGCAGAGGCCAACACAATACTATAAACCAATAACTCTCCAATTAACAACAACAACAACAAACATTAAAAGAAAGAGAAATACATGGCCAGAGAAAGGGAAATCAGATAAAATGACTACAATAATGTAGTTGAACATACATGATTTGGAATGCAAGAAAATTTACATATCCATGTCTTAATCCCTAATTATCAATGAAATCATATCAGTAATCTCTTTGTGCTAACCCTGCCTGCCGTCTTTGAAGGTCTTGGTTTGATTCTCTCAGGGTAATGTAACATATCAAGGAACTAAGGCTGGCATTTGCCTTGCAGATGAACAGAGATCATTCTGTCATTTTTGAGATTGCATCCAAGTACTGCATTTCGGACTCTTGTTGACCATGATAGCTACTCCATTTCTTCTGAAGGATTCCTGCCCACAGTTGTAGATATAATGGTCATCTGAGTTAAATTCACCCATTCGAGTCCATTTTAGTTCGCTGATTCCTAGAATGTCGATGTTCACCCTTGCCATCTCGTTTGACCACTTCCAATTTGCCTTGATTCATGGACCTGACATTCCAGGTTCCTATGCAATATTGCTCTTTACAGCATCGGATCTTGCTTCTATCACCAGTCACATCCACAGCTGGGTATTGTTTTTGCTTTGGCTCCATCCCTTCATTCTTTCTGGAGTTATTTCTCCACTGATCTCCAGTAGCATGTTGGGCACCTACTGACCTGGGGAGTTAGTTCCTCTTTTGGTATCCTACCATTTTGCCTTTTCCTACTGTTCATGGGGTTCTCAAGGCAAGAATACTGAAGTGGCTTGCCATTCCCTTCTCCAGTGGACCACATTCTGTCAGACCTCTCCACCATGACCCGCCCATCTTGGGTTGCCCTGCAGGCATGGCTTGGTTTCATTGAGTTACACAAGGCTGTGGTCCTATCACAGTTATCCAAGTCTATGCCCCAACCAGTAACGCTGAAGAAGCTGAAGTTGAATGGTTTTATGAAGACCTACAAGACCTTTTAGAACTAACACCCAAAAAAGATGTCCTTTTCATTATAGGGGACTGGAATGCAAAAGTAGGAAGTCAAGAAATACCTGGAGTAACAGGCAAATTTGGCCTTGGAATGTGGAATGAAGTAGGGAAAAGACTAATAGAGTTTTGCCAAGAAAATGCACTGGTCATAGCAAACACCCTCTTCCAACAACACAAGAGAAGACTCTACACATGGACATCACCAGATGGTCAACATTGAAATCAGATTGATTATATTCTTTGCAGCCAAAGATGGAGAAGATCTATACAGTCAATAAAAACAAGACCAGGAGCTGACTGTGACTCAGATCATGAACTCCTTATTGCCAAATTCAGACTCAAATTGAAGAAAGTAGGAAAAAACGCTAGACCATTCAGGTATGACCTAAATCAACTCCCTTATGATTATACAGTGGAAGTGAGAAATAGATTTAAGGGCTTAGATCTGATAGATAGAGTGCTTGATGAACTAGGAATGAGGTTCGTGACATTGTACAGGAGACAGGGATCAAGACCATCCCCATGGAAAAGAAATGCAAAAAAGCAAAATGGCTGTCTGGGGAGGCCTTACAAATAGCTGTGAAAAGAAGAGAGGCAAAAAGCAAAGGAGAAAAGGAAAGATATAAGCATCTGAATGCAGAGTTCCAAAGAACAGCAAGAAGAGATAAGAAAGCCTTCTTCAGTGATCAATGCAAGGAAATAGAGGAAAACAACAGAATGGGAAAGACTAGAGATCTCTTCAAGAAAATTAGAGATATCAAGGGAACATTTCATGCAAAGATGGGCTCAATAAAGGACAGAAATGGTCTGGACCTAACAGAAGCAGAAGATATTAAGAAGAGGTGGCAAGAATACACAGAATATTGGTACAAAAAAGATCTTCAGGACCAAGATAATCATGATGGTGTGATCACTTACCTAGAGCCAGACATCCTGGAATGTGAAGTCAAGTGGGCCCTAGAAAGCATCACTATGAACAAAACTGGTGGAGGTGATGGAATTCCAGTTGAGCTGTTTCAAATCCTGAAAGATGATGCTGTGAAAGTGCTACACTCAATATGCCAGCAAATTTGGAAAACTCAGCAGTGGCCAAAGGACTGGAAAAGGTCAGTTTTCATTCCAGTTCCAAAGAAAGGCAATGCAAAAGAATGTTCAAACTACCACACAATTGCACTCATCTCACATGCTAGTAAAGTAATGCTCAAAATTCTCCAAGCCAAGCTTCAGCAATATGTAAACTGTGAACTCCCTGATGTTCAAGCTCGTTCTAGGAAAGGCAGAGGAACCAGAGATCAAATTGTCAACATCCGCTGGATCATGGAAAAAGCAAGAGAGTTCCAGAAAAACATCTATTTCTGCTTTATTGACTATGCCAAAGACTTTGACTGCGTGGATCACAGTAAACTTTGGAAAATTCTGAAAGAGATGGGAATACCAGACCATCTGACCTGCCTCCTGAGAAATCTGTATGCAGGCCAGGAAGCATCAGTTAGAACTGGACATGGAACAACAGACTGGTTCCAAATATGAAAAGGAATACGTCAAGTCTGTATATTGTCACCCTGCTTATTTAACTTCTATGCAGAGTACATCATGAGAAATGCTGGACTGGAAGAAACACAAGCTGGAATCAAGATTGCCAGGAGAAATATCAATAACCTCAGATATGCAGATGACACCACCCTTATGGCAGAAAGTGAAGAGGAGCTAAAAAGCCTCTTGATGAAGGTGAAATAGGAGAGTGAAAAATTTGGCTTAAAGCTTGACATTCAGAAAACAAAGATCATGGCATCCAGTCCCATCACTCCATGGGAAATAGATGGAGAAACAGTGGCAACAGTGTCAGACTTTATTTTTTTGGGCTCCAAAATCACTGCAGATGGTGACTGCAGCCATGAAATTAAAAGACATTCCTTGGAAGAAAAGTTATGATCAACCTAGATAGCATATTCAAAAGCAGAGACATTACTTTGCCACGTAAGGTCCATCTAGTCAAGGCTATGGTTTTTCCTGTGGTCATGTATGGATGTGAGAGTTGGACTGTGAAGAGGCTGAGTGCCAAAGCATTGATGTTTTTGAACTGTGGTGTTGGAAAAGACTCTTGAGAGTCCCTTGGACTGCAAGGAGATCCAACCAGTCCATTCTGAAGGAGATCAGCCCTGGGATTTCTTTGGAAGGAATGGTGCTAAAGCTGAAGCTCCCCAGTACTTTGGCCACCTCATGCGAAGAGCTGACTCACTGGAAAAGACTCTGATGCTGGGAGGGATTGGGGGCAGGAGGAGAAGGGGATGACCGAGGATGAGATGGCTGGATGGCATCACAGACTCGATGGACGTGAGTCTGAGTGAACTCCGGGAGATGGTGATGGACAGGGAGGCCTGGCGTGCTACGAATCATGGAGTCACAAAGAGTCGGACATGACTGAGCGACTGAACTGAACTGAAGCCTGGTGTAAATTGATTTGGGGGATTGAAACAGACTATTGAGGGAAGGGAAATGAGATAGAGTTGACTGGCACAGCAGAAGGAAACACTACAAGGGAGAGGAAGTCCCTAAATTACACTGTCATTCTGTGCCCTGTGACTCTGAAGGAGGAGGGACTGAAAACGTGGAATGCAGATTCATGATTTTGAGGCTTTGCACTTTATCACACTAGGTGGGAAAAGGTTTTCTTGAGCACTGAGGAAAACACTGGGGAGAAACACAAGACTTAGACACAGTATTGTTACAAAGTTTTTTTCATCTCAAGCATCCCAATTACTTTGTTTCTCTGGGACTACCAAGGGACATGAACAGAAAAAGCTAAATGCTTGGGAGTAGGTGTTGAAAGAGAAGGGAAAAGTAGAATGAAAAGATATAAAATGCTGAAGACCTGTTTTACCATCTAAACAAATTTGCCTAAGTCAATCCTGCAGGAATGTACACAGAGGTGATATGAGTCCTAAGTACATGTAAACCTAAACACATGTTTACCAGCTTTCCTCTCCCACAGATGTTCAATGAGAATAAAATGAATTAGATCAACATTTTAAAAATGCATCCAGTAGCTATTTGCCCAGGGAAAGAAGACAAGTGGCTATTTCAAAAGCTGATGTACCAGGTCAGAACACTCGATACATGATAAAAATTAATGAGCCAGTAAGTAAGTGATCCAGCTGCAGATCTGATCAATCCAGCAACTGCATTTGTGTTGCCTAAATAGAGCAAATGAGTAATGGCATTTTATGGCATAAGCTTATAGAATTGAGAATGTTATTAATGATTCTAATCCATCTTTAAAAATGGCCCAAGTCCATTAAAAAAAAAAATCCTACCAGCCTGCTTGTTCTTTAAATTTTGGGGTGATAAAGCCTATAGCTGACCATAGATTGTATCAATAAGCATGTTACTGATATCACTACTAATTATTTCTATCAAATTTCATTGACCAGTATATTTCTAACAAAGTTAAAAACCAAAAGTCTCCATTTTTCTTTTAGAAAATGTGAATTGTATAGGAATAAAGAAGACTTTGGGTTCATTTTCTATCATAGTTTTCACATTTGGGACTCTTTCAACCAAAACTCTTTGTCAAGATTTTCTCATTTATATAATATTGCAATGGTTATTTTCCAATCACTCATCATATGTAAATTCTAATGTAGTTCTAACTCCTTTGGTTGTTTTATCTGCACCTTTTTGATCTCTGATATATGTCTTAAGATGAAATAATCTAACTTGGACCATATGCAATAAAGATGCATCATTTGATATGAAGTCATTATGTCAGTTTACTAGTAAAGATTTTTCTTTGTGCACAAAACACTTTTGCTATTAACTATTGAAGTGCTGCAGAAAATTGTCTTCAGTATCTGCAGTGCTGTTTTCCTAGCAGAATCCAAATGTTTGAAATACAAAAGTTTCAATAGTTTCATCTACAAAGAGCAGGTCTGATTTATGAAAGTTGTTGGTCTTATGTAGAGAAATTCAATTCCATCTGTCACAGCTATCTGATCCCCTAAAATGCTTTACCTCAGTAGTTTTACATTTTTCAATAGCATCATTATTTAATATCTGGAAACAAAAACACAGCTCTCTTTATGGTATATCTACCATTTTATTTGGATTTTTGTAGAGTGAGTGAGTGAGTGAAGTCGCTCAGTCGTGTGCGACTCTTCGAAACCCCATGGACTGTAGCCTACTAGGCTCCTCCCTCCATGGGATTTTCCAGGCAAGAGTACTGAAGTGGGTTGCCATTTCCTTCTCCAGGGGATCTTCCTGACCCAGGGATCAAACCCAGGTCTCCCGCATTCCAGGCAGATGCTTTAACCTCTGAGCCACCAGGGAAGCCCAATTTTTTGTAAATGGTAGTTATAATTGAGAGTTGTATATTTTGTTACTCTTTCCATGGTCCCAATCTCTTCTCTCAGTCAGCTTTATAAGGGACATCTTAAGACCTAAAGTTAATATCAGTTATGATTTGCTGGGGAAATTATGGGTCATAGCCATAAAATGAATGCCAATAAATACATTTATATATTTGATTTATATAATTTTGAATAACAGTATGGGTTCCTACCATTTATCACTGGAAAAATGAAGATAATTTAGTGAAATTACAAAATTTCACTAATTTGTCTCTCTTTTTAAAAAAAGCCCTGGGCTACTGAACCCATAAATCAAAATTATTGATGCCTTCAAACTGTGGTGCTGGAGAAGACTCTTGAGAATCCTTTGGACAGAAAGATCAAAACAGTCAATTCTAAAGAAGATCAATCCTGAATATTCATTAGAAGGACTGATATCAAAGCTGAAGCTCCAATATTTTGGCCACCTGATACAAAGAGATGACTCATTGGAAAAGGTTCTGATGCTGGGAAAGACTGAAGGCAGGAGGAGAAGGGGATGACAGAGGATGAGATGATTGGATGGCATCACCCACTCAATGGACATGAGTTTGAGCAAACTCCAGGAGATGGTAAAGGACAGGGAAGTCTGGCATACTGAAGTCCATGGCATCACAAAGAGTCAGACCCAACCGAGCAACTGAACAGCAGCAACCAAATCCATGGATAATATTAGTAAGTTTGAAAAATACATAATATGAATTGTTTCTGGATACATCTTTAATATCTCCTTGTTGTTCAGTAGGTCAGTCATGTCCGAATGAATTAGTATCTCCTGCTGCTACTAAGTCACGTCAGTTGTGTCCGACTCTTTGCAACCCCATAGATGGCAGCCCACAGGCTCCCTCGTCCCTGGGATCCTCCAGGCAAGAACACAAGTGGGTTGCCATTTCCTTCTCCAATACATGAAAGTGAAAAGTGAAAGTGAAGTCGCTCAGTCATGCCCGACTCTGAGTGACCCCATGGCCTACCAGGCTCCTCCATCCATGGGATTCTCCAGGCAAGAGTACAGGAGTGGGTTGCCATTGCCTTCTTTGCCTTTGTATCTCCTAATTTTCATCAAAACACTTAGTTCCTGGGCCTCTGTTCTTGTCTCTCTGCATTTTGTTTCTGAGAGAGCTCAACCCACATAATGACTCTCCCATTCTATATCTCCAAGCTCATATATATAATTAGTGACTAGATAGTCACAGAAATCTCAAACACAGTGTTCAAAACTGAACACTCTTCCCTATACCAATGCTGATCATTTCCTTGTATTGTGTACCTTTGAAATTGATATCCTATAATCCAAGACAGAAACCTAAGTGTTACCTAGATGTCTATATTATATTTATTCTCTGACCTGTATCTTATAGAATACAAACCCCTTAGCTAAGGTGGTCTTACTTACATTCTTGCCTATACAATTGCAATAAACTCCTAACTGACTTCCTCGCCTCCATCCTTCTCTTGAGATCTAACTTTAGGTCTTCCATCACACTTAATCCAGGTAGCAAATTTCCCTTCTTAACACCTCATATATGATAGAGCTTCTGTTTTTAGAATCACATATTTTAGCATCATCTGTCCAAATCTCTGCTCTTGCCACTATTTCCTTCCCTTTCCCTATTCCCTCTCACCAAAAACCACTGCTCCCTTTGTGGAAGCCATAGAAAATACATTTATTTCATAAATAGGTTGCATTTCACACCTCTGTGCCTTGGTTAATATTGCTCCTTGAATGCTTTTAGCTTTTCTCATTTGATGAATATTAATTGGTCCACAGAGCTTCTATCACTCAGCTTCAGCTCATCTGTGAAGACTTTCTTACTCTCTGCACTCTCACAGCAGCTTATGTTTAATTCTATCAAAATGCACTTCTATACATTCTCATTTATAGTTTCCTGTCAGATTAACTTACTACTTTGTTAGGTATTTGAAAACAAGAACCAAGTATTACCTAACTTTAATTCCAAATGTAACATATTCTAGGCCTTCTTAGAATGTCAGCAAAGACAGTAGTGAGTGTATATCACCACTAAATATAAAACATATCAGCAACATTAATGGCATATGTGTAATTTTTGAAAAATGATATTAGAATTATTGAGAGGGCAACAGGCAGGAAGGCCAGGGGTCTACAAACAGAGGAATTAGGCTGTAAGTGTCAAACAGTTTTTATCTCGCTCAAGTGGCAGGACGAAACAAACTACAAGTGTCAGAATCTTTTCCCTTCACTGAATAAATTTAAAAAGAGGTTTCTTTTAAAATTCTGTGTTGCCATAATGACACCTGGTTATACCTGAACTTAACTTTTCTCAAGCCTAGAGAGTGTGTTTTTCTTATGGAAATGTTTTTCTTCAGTTCAGTTCAGTCGTTCAATATGTTAGACTCTTTGCGGCTCCATGGACTGCAGCACGCAGGGCCTCTCTGTCCAGTACCAACTCCCGGAACTTACTCAAACTCATGGCCATTGAGTCAGTGATGCCATACAAACATCTAATCCTGTCGTCTCCTTCTCCTCCCACCTTCAATCTTTCCCAGTATCAGGGTCTTTTCAAATGAGTCAGTTCTTCCATCGAGTGGCCAAAGTATTGGAGTTTCAGCTTCAGCATCAGTCCTTCCAATGAATATTCAGGAATGATTTCCTTTAGGATAGACTGGTTGGGTCTCCTTGCAGTCCAAGGGACTCTCAAGAGTCTTCTCCAACACCACAGTTCAAAAGCATCAATTCTTTGGCACTCAGCTTTCTTCACAGTCCAACTCTCACATCCATACATGACTACTGGAAAAACCACAGCTTTGACTAGATGGACCTTTGTTGGCAAAGTAATGTCTCTGCTTTTTGATATGCTATCTAGGTTGCTCATAACTTTTCTTCCAAGGAGTAAGCATCTTTCAATCTCATGGCTGCAGTCACCATCTGCAGTGATTTTGGAGCCCCCCACCACCAACAACAAAAAAACAGTCTGACACTTTCCACTGTTTCCCCATCTATTTCCCATGAAGTTATGGGACCGGATGCCATGATCTTAGTTTTCTGAATGTTGAGCTTTAAGCCAACTTTTTCACTCTCCTCTTTCACATTCATCAAGAGGCTTTTTAGTTCCTCTTCACTTTCTGCCATAAGGGTGGTGTCATCTGCATATCTGAGGTTATTGATATTTCTCCTGGCAATCTTGATTCTAGCTTGTGTTTCATCCAGTCCAGCATTTTGTATGATGTACTCTGCATATAAGTTAAATAAGCAGGGTGACAATATACAGCCTTGATGTACTCCTTTCCTGGTTTGGAACTAATCTATTGTTCCATGTTCAGTTCTAACTGTTGCTTCTTGACCTGCTTACAGATTTCTCAGGAGGCAGGTAAGGTTGTCTGTATTTACATCTCTTTAAGAATTTTCTACAGTTTGTTATGATCCACACAGTCAAAGGGTTTGGCATAGTCAATAAAACAGAAGTAGATATTTTTCTGGAACTCTCTTGCTTTTTCGATGATCCAACTGCTGCTACTGCTAAGTCGCATCAGTCGTTTCTGACTCTGTGCGACCCCATAGACGGCAGCCCACCAGGCTCCTCTGTCCCTGGGATTCTCCTGGCAAGAACACTGGAGTGGGTTGCCATTTCCTTCTCCAATGCATGAAAATGAAAAGTGAAAGTGAAGTCCCTAAGTCATGTCCAACTCTTAGCGACCCCATGGACTGTAGCCTACCAGGCTCCTCCATCCATGGGATTTCCCAGGCAAAAGTACTGGAGTGGGGTGCCATTGCCTTCTCTGGATGATCCAACGGAGGTTGCCAATTTGATATCTGGTTCCTCTGCCTTTTCTAAATACAGCTTGAACATCTGGAATTTCATGGTTCATGTACTGTTGAAGCCTGGCTTGGAGAATTTTGAGCATTACTTTGCTAGCGTGTGAGATGAGTGCAATTGTGCAGTAGTTTGAGCATTCTTTGGCATTGTCTTTGTTTGGGATTGGAATGACAACTGACTGCTGAGTTTTCCAGATTTGCTGGAGCATGAGTGCAGCACTTTAACAGCATTATCTTTTACGATTTGAAATAGTTCAACTGAAATTTCATCACCTCTACTAGCTTTGTTCGTAGTGATGCTTCCTAAAGCCCACTTGACTTAACATTCCAGGATATTTGGCTCTAGGTGAGTGATCACACCATTGTGATTATCTGGATCATGAAGATCTTTTTGTATAGTTATTCCATGTATTCTTGCCAGCTCTTCTTAGTATCTTCTGCTTCTGCTAGGTCCACACTATTTCTGTCTTTTATTGTGCCCATCTTTGCATGAAATGTTTGTCTTAAGCAATGTTGAATGAACTATGTATTTATCCTAGACCCTGTCTTTAAGTTGGTTCTGCCTAAGACTCAGAATCTTCTTGACAAACCAGTATGTTTTACTCATGCAAATGTTCTCTTAAGCTATGTTAATGAGGCTGTATTTGCTTGGAAACCTGCCTTTCTTCAAGATTCATGTCAATCATTTTATGGCCCAGGACAACACTCCTTGTGCCAATGTTATCTCAAAATTCATGTTACGTGTGAGGGGCCTGGTGCCAGTCTCTGAGTTTTGAGATATTTCCTTTCCCTAATTAGCAGACTGCAAGTAGCTATATAACATCAAGCTAAAGACTAGCAGAGGGGTACTCTTTCTGCCCCCTTCTGATGTCTATGTCAGAAGCATTCTCTATCTCTTTCATACTTCAATTAAATTTTATTACCCAAAATCTCTGAGTGATCAAGCCTCATCACTGGCCCCAGATTGAATTCCTCTCCTCTGGAGGCCAAGAATCCCAGCATCTTTTATGGCTCAGCAACAATCACTCATTATGATTAATATTATTTATAGCATATATGTGTGTATGTCTTACTTTTGCTATCAGAGATGCAATTGTCAGAAATGTTTTAGGAATATATAAAAATATAAAAGGGAAAAATTAGACTTTAAATATAAGTTACTTTAAGACTTCAACCTTGTACCAATAAAATTTCTTAAATATTTGAAGGAATCACTAACACATACTATCCCTTAAGGTATCCATAATTACATATCTAAAACAGCAATACCCAATGAAAATATAATGGGAGTCACATATGTCATTAAAAATTTTCTAGTGGCTACTTTAATAAAATAATAAAAAAACAGGGAAAATTAATTTTAATACATTTTATTTAGTTCAATATATCAAAAATATCATTTCAGCATGTAATCAATACAAAATCATGCATGAGTTATACAGTTTCTCTAATAAATCTTCAACTTCTGATGTGACTTTTATAGTTACAACACATTTAAATGTAGAATAGCTACAGTTTAACAGTTAGCAACTACATGAATACTGGCTACTTTATTGGGGCACTCATAAAGATTGTTAGGTTAAAATCTACTCATGACAAATCCATTCAACTACAGCTTTGAGTGAAATCTGAATTACAGCTAGGGAATTTCATTTTTGTTTGTTTGTTTTTTGAGTAATAAGTATGACCAAATTAAACTCAAAATTACTTTAAAAGAATTAACTTGGTGGGATATCTTCCATATAAATTAAGGATGACTCACAAAGTGGTAGATGGGGTTTCCCTGTCACATTATCATAAGTTACCCCTAAGGAACAAAACACACTGTTGGCAGATTTGAAGGCAAATTAAGGAGGGTCAGCTTCCTCTACTAGAAATTTCCTGAGGCAGTTTTTAATATTGTACATGGTTTATTCTATGAAGAAAAACTGCTCAGCAGATCACTTCAAGGCCCAATTTAGCATAGCTTACTTTGGGAGTTCGTACTCTTCTCAGTCAAGGATTCAGTCTTCATGTCTTCCTTAGTTATGGACCTAAATAACTTCTAAATTATTAGAATATTACGTATTTCCTTAACAACCTTCATAGACTGTCTAAAAGGACTTGGCAGGCAGCAAACTAATTATTTCAAGCAAGTGAACATGATATAATGGGGAAAGGAGATATGGGTGGCAATTTCTGGTTTGAGTTGACCACTGAGAGGCAATGTAGGTCAGCAATTTACTCTCTGTACCTCAATCTAAACATGACTAATCTCGGAAAAAGAATATCTCATTTATTTACTTGACAAAAATTTACTAGTAAAGATAATATGATCTGCAAGACTCAGATCCCTGAAAAACCAATTGTTGTAAAAATTAATTTTAAACATACAAAATGAAACTAAGTATACTTACTATCTGCTTATTTGAAAATGGAAGCTGGATAACACTTAATAAATGATTTTAATAGTAATAATGATAATGGGAAAGATTGAAGATGGGAGGAGAAAGGGATGATAGAGGATGAGATGGTGGGATGGCATCACCGACTTTATGGACATGAGTTTGAGTATGCTCCAGGAGTTGGTGATGGACAGGGAAGCCTGGCATGCTGCAGTCCATGGGGTCACAAAGAGTTGGACACAACTGAGTGACTGAACTGAACTGAATAATGATAATAGTCACATGCTAATTATTTTCTGTGTGCCACAAAATGTGATCAATGCATTATCTGACAATCTTCAGAGATACACTAGAAAGCAGGAATTATTATTATATCGTTTATAAAGATGAATAAACAAAAAGAGAATAAAGAATTTCCTCTATGTCATGCAGTTATCGAGTGGCAGATCTGGTACAACTAAAAACTAACTCCAATGCCATGATCTTAACCACAGTTATTATCTATAAAAGATACCCAAAGACACTTAAAGCATTTCCCAAATCTACATTTCTCAACTGTCCTTTTCTCTCTGGGCATGTCCAATTTAGCCACTAATATTTCTCATTATAATTTCTCCATTCTTCCTACCACTTACAATGTGAAAAAGTCTGTAAGTATTAGGGAGCCTGTCTTTATATCTTCAACAGCTAACAGAACATTCAGCATGATTCTGTAATTAAAGAAATGTATGAACAAATGAATGAATGAGGCCTACCATTGAAGTGTATCAATTACCTCTAAAAAATGGCAATCTTTAGTCTGCTATTGTAGTACATTCAAATGAATGAGACAGTGCCCATTTCTTCTAGAATTGTGAGCCTAAAAGGCCATAGACATAAAATATGATGTATAAAACAAAAAACTCAAACACCTGTATACCTTATTTGTTCTAGGATCTGAACATCTTCTCACTTGTTCAGAGCCAAGAAATTGAACAGCAAAAGATTGTTGGTATTACTATAAGACTCCGGCGGGGGTAGGGGGTCGGGGGGGGTCACTGTTTATTGGCTTCCACTTAGCACACTTGGAGGAAGAGACTTACTCAATAAATTCCTCACATCACACAAACCTATACCGAGTGCTTATTTCAATGTTCAGTGCCTAAAATCATGGTATTGCTCTGTGAATTTCCTGTTATGACAGTGTCAGGGTTCCTCAGAAACAGACGGTATCGTGATTCATTTCTTTCACCCTTACCTTGAATTCTATAGCAGCATCGGTAGCAGACATTTAACCCATCCCGACAGGTGTCAGTATGCCAGGAGTTACAGCAGAAAATATGGGATTTAAGGAAATCCTAAACTCCCTAGTGGCTCAGATGGTAAAAGCATCTGCTTGCAATGTGGGAGACCCGGTTTCGATCCCTGGGTCAGGAAGATCCCCTGGAAAAGGAAATGACAATCCACTCCAGTATCCTTGCCTGGAGAATCCCATGGATGCAGGAACCTCAAAGACTACAGTCCATGGGGTTGCAAAGAGTCGGACACGACTGAATGACTTCACTTTCACTTAAACTGCCTGTATTACAAGAAGTAGCAAGTTTCCTACTTAAGGAATTCTCCAAAAATAGGTAACATTTTCTAAGAAAGCTGTCTAAAGTCAAACCTAATTCATGATCTCAAATCAAACCTAAGCAATGAATCCCAGGAATGCCTTTACCTGCAGAAAAAACCTTCAAAGGTAGTAACTGAGTCATATCTGGATCAGATTTAAGAGGGTGCCTTCATCCATGGTTCAAAAGGCTAAGCATAGACATTAGAAGCTTCAACTGGATAACCATCTTTGGGTGGTCCAGTTCAACTCTATTTAGTGGTGAGCCTGATGGCTTAAATCCTCTGTACAGATTATGAAGGAAATCTGCAAACACAATCTCATGCCTTTTGATTACACAGTGAATAACACTGCTTTCTACACACGCCTAGGGAAACACTGTCACAGAAAAATCTTTTGGTAAAAATCAGGATACAGCCATATATATTAGAGAAATACTAACAGGCCAAATAAACATGGATGTAAAGAGTAGTTGAAATAATTCTTACATGTTTAATTTTTTTTCCCATTACATCTTCACTGTACTTAAGGACCAACTAGAATTAGTTTATTTAGAGTGTATCACTACAGATCTTAGATGTTTTTGATTCTTTTCCTTAGTCCTCCTTTATCATTCAGGCCTGAAACATTTTCAAAGAAATGCTAAAAAGATACCACTAGCCCTTTCTATGTGTGCATAATTACGGTAAAAAAAACCTGAACTCATTTTTCTTAATGCTACCAGAAATCAACATTTACTTTCTTTGATTACTTCAGTCACCAATTATAACTCAGTCATAATATTCTAAAATTTTCCAAATAAAATTATTGAATTAAAAAAAATTTTTAATGTCATTCATGAAATTATATTAAAAAAAGTCTCTTGCTTTTCCTAGTAGTTNTTTGTTAAAGATGTTAAATGATTTGACATTATTTTAGAGGATAAATTTCCATTATAACTAGACATATCTATGCATGTAAATCTGTTAACTTCACAATTTCAAGAAGAGTTAGGGATACCAATTAACTTGATGGAAAAATAATATAGTATTCACTGGAAATTGCATTGGGTAACTATTTTCTATATTGTTTATATTTTCTATTTAGTCTTTTGTAGATATTGTCTACCTTTGAATGTTCATTGTGCCTATTATTTTCCCATTCATTATCAGCTTTTTTCTAAACCCCAAATCTAATCAATTTTGTCATTTCAATAGATGACTTCTCTTTCTACAACTTGGAAGAAATAAAAATAAAAGTCACCAAGGTGGATACTTTTACAATCTGTCTTTCTCAGCACTTCAACAATATATTTTTTTGCTCAATTTTCCTTTCAGGGAAACCATCCTTAAAGTCTACTTTCTCAATATATGATCCTGATTTCATTCCTTCTCATTGTCTTTCATCAATCCTCACCTGTGAGAAATCTTTAATCTTTCACTTTTACTGAGTACCAGGAACTATAAAAGGATCAAAAGCCGTAACAATAAATAAGATGATCTTTCCTTTCAAAGAGCTCCCTTTTATTGTCCTAAGCACCTCTCACTTTTGACCCATACACTTTGAGTAAAGTATGTTCTAAATGTACTAAAGATCTCTGAAATGATTTCTTTCCCAGTTTTGTTTTTCCCTGATCCTCTTTTAAACATGTTCCTTCTTTTATTTCTATAAAACTTATTTTGAAAAATTCCTTTTCTTTCCAACCACCATCTGCTTACTATATCCCAACAAAAGGAAGTATGCTCCATTTCTTTTTTTTTCAGTCTATTTCTAAACAATATGATTACACAGTATTAATGTCACAGCTATTTGATATCTCTTATCGCTATATATCCAGCCCTCATCCTCATCATCAGCTTCAGTTTCATAACTCAAATTACTTGTTGAATAACAGCCATTATCTATAATTTGACATAGATTAAATCAATGTTCTCATTTTACCCCTAAAATTATATGGTTCTGAAGGAGAGCATAATTTGTCAATCCAAAATACTCCTCTTTGACATAAGGATTATTTTAGGCTGCTTATTTTTAAGAAACACCAGACAAAGGAGAAGCTCTATAAACCTAATAGAGGTTACCCTTTTGTAAATAACATTTACAAGTAGTGCTTTCCATGTGTTTTAAGTATTTTGTCTGTTTTATTATTATCATTATTATTATTTTTGCACTGCTGCTGCTGCTGCTAAGTCACTTCAGTCATGTCCGACTCTGTGCGACCCCATAGACGGCAGCCCACCAGGCTCCCCCGTCCCTGGGATTGTCCAGGCAAGAACACTGGAGTGGGTTGCCACTTCCTTCTCCAATGCATGAAAGTGAAAAGTGATTGAAGTTGCTCAGTCGTGTCCGACTCTTAGAGACCCCATGGACTGCAGCCCACCAGGCTCCTCCGTCCATGGGATTTTCCAGGCAAGAGTACTATTTGCTATCTATTTCAAGTTGGCAAGAAAGCTTGAACATCTGTGGAAAAACACCAAAACTTTATTTTTCTTTTACAAATCTTCATTTACAGGGGTGTTTTCTTCTGTAACAGGAAAAAGAGAATGACTAAATCAGTAGAACCTTACCAATGGAGACATTTCCTACCTAAGCGTGTATAACAACCTTATACTTTTTCGCCATGCTTTTCCCCATAGTTTCCCCAAACTAGTTCCCCATTATCCATATCTTTCACTTCCATTTGTTTGGCACTAGTGGTAAAGAATGCACCTGCCAATGCAGGGGACGTGGGTTCAATCCCCGAGTCAGAACGATCCCCTGGAAAAGGAAACGGCAACCACTCCAGTATTAATTTTCTTTAATTGAAGGGTAATTGGTTTACAATATTGTGTTGGTTTCTGCCATACATCACCATGAATCAACCATAGGTATACATATGTCCCCTTCCTCTTGAAACAGGCCATGGGGTCACAAGGGTCAAATACAATTTAGCAACTAAACAACAACAAAAACAGCATATTTTAAAATTTCTGTCTTTCTCCCATTAACCTATCTTTTACTAAAGGGAGGTCTCAGCCAAAAGCCTAGAAAGGTAGAAGGGAAATTACTTTTCCTCCTCTATAGTTCTCCCTAGGTCTGTAAATGTTAAAAACAAATAAACAAAAAATTATCCTATTCACCCAGCCTCAAAACTTTGAAGTTCTCCTGATTCACATCAAGAAGCCAGTTAGATAACAAACTTTGTTGTTTTATTCTCATATTTATCTTTTGTACTTAGGATCTCGGTACTTCATGCCTAGCTTAATCTAAAATTCTTCTGACATTTTTAATACCTCTAATACCTTCTCTTATATTATGAATCTTCTATCTACTGATAGATTAATAGTCATAGACCACCAATCAGGTGACTACAAGTTCAAAGGCTTCTATCCATCTATGAAGTCAAAATATTTAATGGAATAAAGTCCAAATTCCTTAAGAGGTTGTATCAGGCTCCACATGATATGGAGCAATTTGAATTGCTTTTCCAAGTCTAAATCCCACAATACCTCCTCATTTTTCTTCCTAAAATGTAGACCACAATTAATCACATCTGCATTCTAAACTATAAATATTTTGTTTAAAGTCATGTCTCAGTTACAGTGCAATGCCCTTCTCATCAATTGTCCAAGTACAAATTTTATCCAGCATTTAAATTCATATCCTTTCCCCATGAAGCATCATCTACTTCATGGAGAGTAAATCTACTATTAACACTATTTTAAATTTTTCAGTAGTGCTTATAATTGTATGTCCCATAGTATATATCTTTGGAAAAAGTCAAATGTACTTCTCTCTTGTGAATTTCCTGAGGATAGAAACCACATGACTCTTGTTTCTCCCTAAGAATTCATTATAATATCTTGTACACATTAAGAATCCAATAAATGTTCACTGAATTTTTTTAAATAACATGGCATCAGAATTCATATATTAATAATTTATACTTATGCCCCTTACATTTTCTTTTTACATGCATAAATTACTTATTTAGTAGCATTCAATAAAATGTTTTTCATCTATTAAATTAGATATCTTTGTCATAGTAATCTCTAACATTTTGCCAATAATGTTTCAAAATTTACATAAGGTTTGACACTGTACTACCCCCTACCTATAGTCACTGTTATGTAGCTGCTGTTGCTGTTTAGTCACTAAGTCCTGTCCTACACTTTGTGGCCCCACGGACTGTAGCCTGCCAGGGTCCCCTGTCCATGAGATTTCCCAGGCAAGGATACTAGAGTAGATTGTCACTTCCTTCTCCAGGGATATTCTCTACCTAGCAATCAATCCCATGTGTCTCCTGCATTGCAGGTGGAATCTTTACCCTGAGCCACCGGGAAAATCCTACCTATAGTCATACTGAGTATAATTAACTCTTTAAAGTTTTGCACTAACATTTCTTAACATGTATAGATTTATTTTTAGTTTCTGAAAATTAATAATTCTTAAATTAGTTCTTAATTTCCCCTATTCAAAAGAAACTTCAGAGGAGTTGC
Source organism: Redunca redunca (assembly GCA_006410935.1). Classification (NCBI taxonomy): domain Eukaryota; kingdom Metazoa; phylum Chordata; class Mammalia; order Artiodactyla; family Bovidae; genus Redunca; species Redunca redunca. The sequence continues at coordinate 1,248,181 of SJYQ01001273.1, forward strand.
AATTGTGAATGGTAAGGTTAAGAGGCTTGACATAAGGGAAAAACACCAGGACTTTAAAATCAAGAACCTGTGTTTTCAATATACTTAAATTCCCTAAATTTCTCTGAATTTTTGTTATGTATGACTAGCATTACTGCTATCTCAAAGGTTTTTGTGAAGGTTAAACAAAATAATGCATATAAAGTGTTTCCATGATTGGTGACATGCAATTCAATAACTGATGTATATTTTTATACATTAATTTTATTTTATTCCCCATCTTCTAGACAGACTCTTTCAATGAGAATAATTTTACATATACCTGAATAATAATTCGGTCATAAAAATTAAATTTCAGAGAATACCCTGAAAATTTTTTCTTACCCATTTCTTCTGGTTTTATCATTTAAGTAAAGCCCCCATTTATATAGTGAAATATTATAGTTTTCAAGGAGAGAAGTAAGCAAGAGCTATCACAGTAACTACAAGGCTCTTGTAACTTTGTGAATTCTTGTAATTAACTAAGGTCAATTTTTAAGGGGAAGCAGTCTCCATGAAAATTTATCAGATCTTCAGTGATTGAGTTTTCAGCTTCTTATTCCTGTTGCTACTATCCTAGGGCAGGCTCTCATCATCTCTAGTCTTGGCCATTGACAACTCCTATCTCTTCCCATTATTGTCAGATTTACCTATAACCCAAAGTCTTGATCATGACTCTCTACTGCTTAGGAAATTCACATAGCTTCCTACTTTCACCAAAATAAAATCCAAAGTTACTGGAATAGAATTCAATACCTTTCATAACAGAATTCTAATTTACCATTCCAGTCTTATAGTGCTATTGTTTATCTCACACACAGTACACTAAAGCAAAATAAAAGATTTATTTTTGAACTTTTTACATTCACGTTATTTTTTTTTTTTCTCCCTACAATGCNAGTTTATATAAATTATAATCATGTGTATACATACTATATACAAATACATTTTTATTTAGCATAAACACTGAGATTATAATAATCCAGGTACATGAGTTTCTATTCCATTGTCATGAGCCATGTGACATATATATTTTAGCATAGCATCTGGCCTATATTAAATGATCAATAGTTTTATTAAATTTGTGAATATGAGATTGAATTATGAGTTGAATATGAGTTGCCTTCTATTTCATCATCTATGAAACACACAAAGACCAGGCTTTATACTGGTTCTCAGTATTGCCTCATTGATATGTCTCAGTTTCTAAGATGTACATTCTAAGTACCAATTATCTTGACTCCACAGAATTATAGGAATGAAAAGGAATACAACAGTGTCCACCCCAGGCTTCAGTGAGGCCATCATTACCTAGGAAATATCTTATATTTTAAATAGTTCAACTTTGAATAGGATTTTATAACTTGCCCCTTTCACTCAACCTTTTCATGTTTAATAATGTCCACTATTAGTTTTTGCAGACAGTCTTGAAGTTATTTATCAAGGTAATTGATGCATTATTGTGTTTTTTTCTCCATTTTTTTCCTGTCTTAAGAAGATAACATAACATCAGAAGATTTTAAGGAAGTTAATGACAATATGCAAGGACTTTAACAGAAGGGGCTTGGCTTCAGAACTAAAGGTAGGTTTAGTCACTAAGTCATGTCAGACTCTTGTGACCCCATGGACTGCAGTCTGTCAGGATCCTCTGTCCATGGGATTTCCCAGGCAAGAATATTGGTGTGTGTTGCCATTTCCTTCTCCAGGGGATCTTCCCGACCCAAGCAGTGAACTCGGGTCTCCTGCATTGCAGGCAAACTCTACTCACTGAGCCACCAGTTTCCCTCAGAACTAAAGTTCATCTTTTTACAAGCATCTATTTTCATTCAGGTTGATTAATTTTGTCTTCTTAAAAATGTTAAAATACACTGTTTCTTATTCCCAAGATTCCAGGGTATTTGCATTTTGACCAACATAATTTTTTTCCCCTTGATATCTTTGGTTTTGGCTTTCCATCAGTTACTTTTGATCATTGAAAATATGTACCTTTCACTTCATTTACAGAATACTAACGACACTTATTGAGCTTTTACAGCATCACTCTTAAGACTTTCCCCTTGATAGGATATGGTATTTTGATTATTTTGTAATCAATTAATCTGCTTTAAATTTCACTGTTTTCAAGTTGTCATTTTTTTTCTCTCAAGACACCTGGACCTCTATTTTGAGTTGGTCACCATATTGGGAGCTGAAATCCATCATTTTACTTATACTAAGATTGATGTTAAATCTAAGGTTCATGAAAGCTAAGCAAAATAATCAAGCGTCAAGGTATACACTCAAATCTAACTTCAAAGTTTATTTTTAGATCCTTAGCTTACTCTGACAACTGGAATATCAGGGTGATGGGTGTTCTAGAAAAGTCATAATCTATGACCATTTTAATAAATGTTCTTATTTCTTAATTTTGAACTTTGGGTAAAGGTAATAAGTATGCCCATAACTAAAATGAATTCTGTTTATTGAATACTATGTGCTAAGCATATTACTCATATAATTATCTATTTTTTTTTCATTTTTAAAGGCTTTACCGATTTTTTTTTTTTACAATATTGCTTCCATTTTATAACTTTGATTTTTTGGCCCAGAGGCATGTGTGATATTAGCTCCCCAACCAGAAATCACACTTCCTGTATGAGAAGTCAAAGTGTTAACCACTAAACTGCCCAGGAAGTTCCATGATTACACTTCTCCATTTTACAGATGAGAAAATAGATCTGGAGGGAAATGTCCAAAAAAGCTTGAGCAGTCTAAGCTTTAATAACTTTGACAGTATAAACACTGTTGTTGTTGATTAGTCAACAAGTCATATCCACCCCTTTCATGACTTCATGGACTGTGCCCTGCCAGGATCCTCTGTCCATGGGATTTTTGAGGCAAGAATACTAGAGTGTGTTGCCATTTCCTTTTCCAGGGGATCTTCCTGACCTAGGGATTTAACCTGTGTTTCCTGCTTTGGCAGGTTAATTCTTCACCACTGAGCCCCCAGGGAAGCCCTATTATAAATGTTATACCCTACAAAAAATATAATTTCAAAGTTGATTTAAATTTATTTTAAATGCCTAGTTTTACAAATTTAATAATATGTTAATTTTTGTGTGTTTTAGTCAATTCTTTAACATCTAATATCAGAGTAAATGAATGCATTTTTTTCCAATATGTGTCATGCTCTTAAAAGAAACATTAATTTTTTCTTTAGTCTTATGTTACAGACCCTCTTTCTTTTAAATAGTATATAACAATGAACCAATGAGCAATTCACCACCCTATCCTCAGGTGAGGGTGCTTTGGAGCATCTATTTATTTTAGTGTATAATTTCTACCATTCAGTCTCTATGCTTAAAGTAACTACTCAAAACAAGCATCACCCAGGATCTTATTGAAATGCAGAATCTCAAGCTTTACACTAGACCCATTAAATCAGAATCTGCGTTTTTGCAAGCTTACCAGGTGATTTGCATACACATTGATATTGAGGAGCACTCATTTAGGCATCAAATTTGATGCATAATTACAAACCCACAGCAGGTTAGTATACTGGACTTGTCAGAGGAAAAAAAATGCTGAATATTAAAATATAAACATTATCATCAGACACTATCCAAGAAAGGTAAAAGGAAACAAAATTAATGACAGGTAGGCATTAGGGATTAGTCAAATCCTTTGAAATTAAGAGGGCACCATAAATACTGCAGGTCCTAAACAAAGTAGTTACAAGGAACCAGCCCATCAGTGGATCAGGACTGCAGGGAGTTGAAGAGAATGAAATAATTACTGACCAAAAGCTATACCAACAATGCCTCTCTACAGAAGCTGCTCTACAGTGAATATACTTTAGATTTACTTTCAAGTCTCATTCCAAGTGGTGGTGCAGAGGTTAAAGCATCTGCCTGCAATGTGGAAGACCTGGGTTCACTCCCTGGGTCGGGAAGATCCCTTGGAGAAGGAAATGGCAATCCACTCCAGTATTCTTGCCCGGAGAATCCCATGGACGGAGGAGCTTGGTGGGCTACAATCCATGGGTCTAAAAGAGTCAGACACGACTGAGTGACTTCACTTCACTCATTCCAAGTAAACTATCCTCTTATGCTAAACAGCATATGAATTTACACCATGAAATTAAAAGATGATTGCTCCTTGGAAGAAAAGCTATGACCAACCTAGACAGCATATTAAAAGCAGAGACATTACTTTACTATCAAAAGTTCATCCAGTCAAAGCTATGGTTTTTCCAGTAGTCATGTATGGATGTGAGAGTTGGACTATAACGAAAGCTGAGCACTGAAGAATTGATGCTTCTGAACTGTTGTGCTGGAGAAGACTCTTGAGAGTCCCTTGGACTGCAAGGAGATCCAACTAGTCCATCCTAAAGGAAATCAGTTCTGAATATTCACTGGAAGAACTGACATTGAAGCTAAAACCTCAATACTTTGGCCACGTGATGTGAAGAACTGACTCATTGGAAAAGACCCTGATGCTGGGAAAGGTTGAAGGCAGGAGGAGAAGGGGATGACAGGGGATGGGATGGCTGGATGGCATCACTTACACGAAGGACATGAGTTTGAGTAGGCTTTGGGAGTTGGTGATGGACAGGGAGGCCTGGCGTGCTGCAGTCCATGGGGTCACAAAGAGTTGGACATGACTGAGTGACTGAACTGAACTGATAAATTTATATATACATATATATATATAATTGTGGTATTAATTAAATTCCAGCCTTCTGGTGTTTGTTGTTTGTTTGACACTCCTTCTCAAAGTTTAATACAAGCAGTTCTTTGATCATATGCAAAAATCCTTAAATTGTTCTGTGAGAAAAATAGCTTTGGCCTGGACTTATACTCATTTCTTTCCTGCCTTTAAATCGTGCTATGATGCAACAGGAGGAGGAAACAACTTGGGAATCTGGGAATGTAGTCACTTTATTAATTATTATTTTAATAAGGTTTCATATAAACTGTAGGAAATTTGTTATAAAATCAGAAAAATAGAAAATTTAAAGTACAGCAAGGTGATAACTATTGCCCTTTTTCCGATTATATATTTTTGTCTATAGTTTCCCCCACTGAATTCCTAATAGTTCCCTAATTATAGAGAATGAGTAAAGCACAACTCAGCAGTGCTACTTGGAAAAATAAAAAGATAACTCTAATGTCAGCTAATTAATAAGAGCTGTTCAATGCCTGGTCCAGGAGAACACCGTGACAGAATCTCAAGGAACCCATGGTCCAATGGAGTGATAGAGTGATCATTACAGAACAAGAAAGAATAGCATATAGGTGTTTGGTAGAACTTTCTTATGTGGTCTATAGACTAAATGTTCAATAACAATTTAAAGAATTGGGTGGAAGAGTGTTGGAATAATGAAACCATATTGCATGAGGAAATGATATTTAAAAATTTATTCACATTGCTAATCAATAACGTCATATGCATTGTCTACTCTTAAATGTAAATCAATACTAACTTTCAAAAATGCAGTTCAGCAATTCATTAATTATTCTTTACAAATTGAACCAAAGAGTTGACCACAGATCCTTCACAGTTTCCTTAAATCAAGGCAAAGGACACATCAAATGTAAAATGCTCCATGCTCCTAAGTTTACTCAAAATAATTGCTGCTAATAGGCTACAATTTAAATAGCACATGAATAAAAACATTTTGAGAGGTTACACCTGTTATTAACTTGTAAAGTGACTGGAAAGTAGCACTTAAAACTAAACAACAGTAAGACGGACACTTTAAGGATTAGCAAATCACAACTGGAATACAGATTTATAGAAAAGCTTGAAAGAAATTAAATTCTGTGTTTAGATAGGAGCTCTTTTACAAACTTCCTGATACAGGAATAACCTAAAATACTTCTTCATATGATTAAAGTATCTTTTTAGCCTTGATTTAAACCTGTCTGAAATGTTGAACTTGCTAAAGTTAGCCTTTACAACTCTGATTCTATTGTGCCCTGCCTGATACAATATAGACTTTTATAGGATGCTTTGTAAATTTCAACATTTTGTAATGAAGCAACACACTCAGATGCAGCCTGCCAGTAAACATTCAATATTACTCTCAAGGGATTTTGGCAGACTTTAATGAGAAAGTTAAATAAGCAAAGAGGAAATATTGGTGGGAGGGTAATGCAAAAAAGAGAAGGACGGCAGCACACAAGTTAGGACATTAAAATAAAAAGCTACTATTTGGGTATTTTTAAGAAAAGTTGGAAATTTGCAAATCAAAAAAGCCATGAAGGAAGGCAAGAAGTTATTGGATGACAGGATTAAACTTTGTTTTTAGATCATATTAATTGAAGTTGTTTATATTAGTAGATTTTCCTTATTCTGTTGGGCTTATATAAATAAGCATGATACAAGAAAATGATATAAAATCTTACATAGGAACATCAATTTGAAGGAATATACACTGTACTATTTTTATAATACTAAAAAACTTATAATTTACATTATTATAGAACTATTTAGTCAACTTAGTACCACAGACTTATGGTTCATTTTCAGCAGCCATTTTTCATGTAGTAAGGGAGAAATTAATAGATAAGTGACTCAGAAATTAATGGGTAGAAAACAAAAGGTGCACTTTCCTCCCAATTCTTTTATCTTGCATGATCAACATCTCTTATTAGTTGAGGAGGAAACAGATTTAGAGAAAACAGGTAGCTTTGTGTTTTTGCTATACTAAATATTATAGATGGGGGGGCTTAAGCAACAGAAATTTATTTCTCATAATTCTGGGGTTAGAAAGAAAAGCCTGAGATAAGGATGCCAACACAGTTAGGTGCTGGTGAGAGCTCTCTCCTTTGTTTGCAGACAGCTGTTTTGCTGTGTTCTCACATGATAGAGAGGAAGAGGAAGCAACATCGCTCTTGCTCTTCTTATAAAGACACTTATCTCATCATAATAGTTCCACTGTTATAATTTAATTACCTCCCAAAGGTCTCAGTTCCACATACCTTCATACTAGGGATTACTGTTTTAGTGTTTCAAGACATGAAGTTTTGGGAGACACAAATATTCAGTCCTATTAGCAGAGGTCAATAAACTTCCCCTAACAACCAACTAGTTTAAGTCACAATTTGATTTGTCCCTTTAAGAAAAGGGACATTCCCTTTGCCGAATTCACTATGTATGTATGTATGTGTGTGTGTATATATAGACAACAAAATCAAGAATTAAATTACTAAGGTAAATGTATGACTCTAAGCCATAAACACAAATCCTAACTGATGAGATACTTATTTGGTATTAGGAGCAACTTTCACCTATATAATATTTCTTCTTACAATTATTAAAGAAAACAGTAAAGTATCAAAATGTTAAAATTATTTTATTATTTATAAAAAGCAAGCATACATGTTTTATAATTAAACACATTTAGATTTGTATGTATTTGAAATTTATAAAAGCCTATTTTTAAAACTTGGATCCAAATTGCTATAAAGAATTTTAGTTGAGTTATAATAAATACATGGTATAATGTCTTTTTTTTTTTTTAATAAATATGTGTTAGTCACTCAGTCATGTCCAACTCTTTGCAACACCATGGACTGTAGCTCGCCAGGCTCCTCTGTCCATGGAATACTCCAGGCAAGAATACTGGAGAGGGGAGCCAGAGGGGAGCCATTCCCTTCTCCTCCACCCATGGATCGAACCCAGGTCTCCTGCATTGCAGGCAAATTCTTTAGCGTCTGAGCCACCAGGAAGCCATTAAGTAGTAAGTCGATCATCTGTAAAATGTTTCCAGTGACTTCAATATTTGAAAATATTCATCAACAGACTATCATGCACAGATTTAGGAAAGAATATTTAGCAAAACGAACCCCTTAGAAAAGTAAACTATATAATTTTACCTATATTTTGATTCAACTTATCTTTTAATTCTTCGAAAAGTATTAGTAACATAAACAATAATTCTCAAGTAAACCTGTCAGTGGCCAATATTTTCCAATAATATTTCATTCACTTTTACAGGACAGATTTTTTTTTTAATCAAAAAAGTAAGAACGATGTAAATTCCTATGAAAAGAAAAATTTATGAGAGGCTACTAGGTGTGCCATTGCCATGTCTGTCATTTAATTGTGGCATTTATTTAATTTCAAACCCTCTTCAGTGTAACTCACATATATTTGAAATAAAATATGCAAATAAATTCAGTCTCTGGAGAAGGGTAAATTCAACCGTGAAGCAGAATAGATTTCCATTTTCCTAATGCACTTTGGCACTTCTGTGTGTCCACTTACATTAGCCTATGAAAGTATTCCAGCTCTGTCAGCCCCCAAGAATGTGTTAAAACGACATGGTAAATTTAGAGTTCTGAGCGTAAATAAGCCTTGTGTAAAAAGAGGCCTTCCAGACCACGTAGTTAAAGCAGAAACATTCCATGCATTTTAAATGCCTATAATCATAATTCTCCACCACAAAATGTAATATATGTTCTATCAGAATAATTATTTCCCTGTATAAGTATCAGTGCCACTAAAGCAATTGACTTGTTTACATTCTCTCCTGGTCAGTACACAGCCTAATGCTGGTGAGGGTGTTAGGAAGGGAAGAGAATGCTCCATTCAGGTATATTATGTTTGGACATTAAGCACACAGTGATTAGTCAAGTACCTAACTGTACGATCTGATGAGGAAGAATATTAGAATTAATACAGAAATAAAAATATTTTCAAAATTTCCACTAAAAAGAATCATACTGTGCTGTGTTTAGTCACATCTGACTCTGTGACCCCAAGGCCTGTAGCCTGCCAGTTTCCTCTGTCCATGGAATTCTCCAAGCAAGAATACTGGAATGAGTTGCCATGCCTTCCTCCAGGGGATCTTCATAACTCAGGAACAGAACCCAGGACTCAAACATTCTAGGCAGATTCTTTACCATCTGAGCCACCAGGGAAGCCCAAGAATACTAGAGTGGGTAGCCTATCCCTTCTCCAGTGTAACTTCCAGACCCAGGAATTGAACCGAGGTCTCCTGCTTTGCAGGTAGATTCTTTACCATCTGGGAAGGCCATAAAGAGAATATTACTAGTAACTAAAATAATGTGGAGGTGAATCTCCATTTCTAAGGTACTGGCATGACTTACTGGGGAAAAAAACTATGCAAAATAATGTGGTTTGCAAAGACAAGGTTAGACTGCCTTTAGCAGGTTTCTTTGACCCAGTGTCAAATCATCTCTGCAGCATCCTTACCTTCCTTACAGAGCACAGTGGAGATAAGCACATTGTTAACTGTTTTTTGATGAGAGTGTAAAATGAGAGATCAAAGTCAAAGTTAATGGTATGCATTTCTGTTTGTTTTTGTATGTTTCAATAAGTCTATATTTAACTGCATATGTCTTTATGTTTGTTAGGTCTATTTTTTTTTATTTCTAGAGGTCAAAAATCTCCATTTAAAATAATTGCTATCTTTTCATGAGAAAAGAGTAAACATTAACATTGGGGCAATTAAAATGAGCAGGGGTCATTTAGATACCTCAATTTATCCTTGAAGGAAACTGATAAGAATTCACTTGCAATCATAAATGTTTTTGGGCTCATTTTTAAGATTGACTATTTCCTTCATAACTTCTAATATGGTTCTCCCTGTTTAGATGTGTTTTCTTTTCTTTTTTTTTTTAAATTAGTATCCCAGAATGAATGGAGGCATTAAATCCATTTGAAACTTTTTCTCTAAGTCAAGAGGATAAAAACAAAAGAAGGAGTTTTCTTCTTTCCTATCTAACCTGACCACTTTTCTGGGTCAGGCTCACTGTGAGCTGAGTTGATTGGCAGAAGGGGAAGCCAGGATGCTCCTGAAGAAGGTCATTTTTCTCCACCAGCTGTGACTTTTTTTCTGCCACTGCTATGCTGTTATCCTCTGTCCTGTGGCCATATTTGAATAAATGGATATAAGAGGCCAAGTACTCCAGCCAGTACAGAATGAAGAGAACCAAAATTATAGCTTTGTATAAAACTGAGCTAGGTAAAAGCATTTACTCATTTATTTTCTTATGCTCAAAAGCTACATGTTTCCAGTTTGGAAATTTAAAGAAAACCTAATTTCACTCTACAAAAATAAACTCTAATGATAAAGGTGAATTTCTATAATTTACTAATTCTAGTAATTTCATTAACTGTATTAATATTTTACCAAAGACTTCACTCTTACAATTTCTTTATTTCTCAAAGAAAATATGTTAAGTGAACCCTCATGTATCTGAGGTAATAATGAGGCACATGAGGACTGAGGAAAAGTGAGGATTAGCATATGGATCCTTATGTAATATTCTAATTTTAATTTCATTGAAATTCAAAATTAAAAATTATTTCCCCATATTTTTTTTCTTTTTAAAATCATTCTCTTTTTAAATGTTGGGTTTTTGGTTTGGGCACAACCTCAAGATAAAAAAGTCATTGTACAATGGTGGTGGGGTGGTGGTTTAGTCACTAAGTTGTATCCAACTCTTGCAATCCTATGGACTTTAGCCCACCAGGCTCCTCTGTCCACGGGACTTCCCAAGCAAGAATACTGGAGGGGGTTGCCATTTCCTTCTCCAGGGGATCTTTGTGATCAGGGATCAAACCTGAGTCTTCTGCCATTGCAGGAGGTCTCCTGCTCTGCAGGTGAATTCTTTACTGACTAAGCCACCAGGAAAACCCTCATTGGACAAAGAAGCCCACAAAGACCCTATACTACAATCTATATACATATAAGTAGCATCCTAAAGCTACTAGAGCAAGTAATATTCCATGATAGTTTCCATGCATCCTAAGGAGTTATCCATTCAGGACATCCAGGTTTGTCTCCCCACATGGCTACATATTCACTAATGCTGTATTTAACTGGCCATTACAGGCTGCACTAGTCAGTACCAGGAATCATGTGTTATTCATATATTTGGCCCCAAACACCTGGCAACACTGACATAGATACTTGTGTTCTCAAAGAATGAATAAAATCTAGGGTAGATATTTGTAACTTTAGCAACATAGCTCAAAATGGAGGTCAGACAGTAATTTTAGGCTAGTTAAATCCGGGAAGTGGAAAAAAAAAAAAAAAAAACCTTAGCTATTAAAAGCACAGACTGGAATGTACAACAAAAACAATTCTAGCTGTCAAAAACTTACATGGAGGAAATGACAGGTAGAGAATACATTGGCAAAAAAGAGACTAAAATAATTTGACTGAAAAGTAAGTCCCCTCTGCCACTGTCCAGCCAGCTTGTCAGTTTAATTTGCAACTGGAGAAAAGGAAGGGAGATGAGTCAAAACAGGTGTTTGTGTTTTTCTCTTTTTAATGGGAGAAAATCAAGTGAAAGCATGGCTCTACCAGCTGTGAAGAGCTGCTGCCACCTGTGGTTGCCACATCCCGTGCCTGTGAGACAGGTCAGAAGCAGCTACAGACAGCTGATAAAATGAGGTGAGGACACAAGCAGGTGAAGCAAGTCACAAGAAACACGATGTTGGATAAAAACAGAATAAAAAGAACAAAAGGTACCCATAAAATGTCCAGTTTCAAAATGTCCACTTTGTTTTTCTAATTAGTACAAAGTCATACTCTTTCTTTTTCCTCCTTCTGTTCACTAAAGAAAATGTGATGAAAATGGATAAAAATAAATTTTTTGGCCTTATGTGCCGTATACAACTCTACATACCTGCCAGGCTCAACTAAAACACTGTAACATTCCGTGCTTGCTATTTATATTTCTTTTTCCTCCCTCCTTTCCCTACCCTCTCACCCACACCAGCTCAGTAAAAATAACAGATCTATCTCTGTGAGCAGAAACATGTGGAACTCAAGGGAATCTTGGCTTTAGCTACAGCTCCGAGGGGTCATGTGGGCACAGGTATAGGAGGATGTGAGCATGTACTGGAAGTCTGGAAGAGGACTGGGTAGGTGGGAATGATTTTTTGGTGGGAGGGTGGGGAGTGCATATGAGCTTATCATGACCACAGTTAGATTTTAAAGGTAATTTCAAAGTTACACATAGCAACTCATGATAATATGTGCCTTAACCTTCATCAGTATCTTCATTTTGTGATAATTTTGTTCTAAAAGACCTAGAAATAGGACTTTAGTGCGACTGACTGTGGAAAACGTAAGAGTGATGCCATGAAAATGACTGATTTAGACTAAAGAATAAAGGAAGACAATAAAATTAAGTATGTATTTAAAACGAATATTCAAGTTCTTGCTTTTTGATTATCAAATATAGCACCTTCTGCATGATTTTGGTCATGACAATGAAGACCAATTTGTGTACCATGGGGACAGATAAACACTGAGACTCTTCCCAGAAAGAGGGTTGAGGGAGAATATAAGAATTCAATGGATATTACTGGGCTCAGCATGTCTGAGAAATTCATTACTAGCAAGTACCTGAGTAAGATGCAGTTGGTATTTAAATGATTCATAAAATCAGTGGGTGAGCTGGTATCTTTGGGAAAGGGAAGTTTAGGGTGTGAAAGAACAGCCCTTCAATGTCATACAATAACATTCACATAGGAATAATGACTTAGTCGATGAAGCACTGCCAGATACTAAATGGGGAACTTGGAGGGTTCACAAATGTCTAAGTTAACCTGCCTAATGGAAATATTTCCTAATACACAGTGAAGTAGATCACAGCTAGCAACCATAGAATGAGCAAGATACCAGTGAGATGCTAGGAATTAACAGGTCATAATACTTGCCCTCAAAAAGCTTAAAAAAAAAAAGTAAATCAAAAAGAAAAAAAATTGCAAAAAATAGCTTATATTCCTAAGAAAAGGCACACAAACAATTTATTAAACTACATCACAGTCACTGAAAATAACAGAAATAATAGTGTGAAATGGGAACATAATTGAATGGTGTTAAATCTAGTTTTTGACTTTGGGGGTTAGAGAAGCCTTCCAGAACTGGTGATATCTCAGCGGAATTTTGAACAATGAGTTGTAGTTAGCTGCCAATAAGAACAATATGCAGTAAGGCACAGAGGCAAGCAAACAAAGATACATAAAGTGTGCAGGGACTTATCAAAATCTAAGTGGTGAGACAGCATAAAGCGCTTAAGTGCACAGCAGTGGTTATGGTGATTGAGATGGAAAGTGGGCATGTGCAAGGCTGTGGAGAGTCTTGTGTTGTGTCAAAGAGCTAGGAGTTACCTTGAAAACAAGAAAAAGCTCTTTGTTAAAGTGCATCCCTCTGGTGTAATATGGATGGTGTATTTTCCAAACTGTAGACATGCAGACCAATTAGAATAAATACAGGACAAGATTAAGGCAGTATTTGAGACTCTAAGGCTTAAATTTCAAGTTTATATGTAAAAAATGAACATATTGAATAGTCTAGTCTTAAAATCAGCTATAAAAAATAATCCATGAATTTCTTTGGAGACTCAACTAATACTCATCTCAGTACTTCTTAGTTTTTATAATAATTTTTCTACAAAAATGTAAGCTGTTGAAATCTAAATAGAATTGTAACTGTAAACAATCTCAAACACTGTAATTTACTTTTGTTAACAAACTAAGGAAATATTTTATTAATACATAATTATGAATAATAGGGACTTCATGGAATATTATACTCTGGTGATTATGAGCACTTCTAGAATGGAAAGACTAGTTTTCATGCTATTGAAGTTTTACTCCTAAAAATCTGGTTGTCAGACTACCATGTTGATGAAAAATTTTTTAAACATTCGCTAGTCTGACATTTGACATTTAATTAAAAAAAATTCAAGCAGCTAGAAACCTAAGCAATATTAATCTTACATGAATTATGATTAATAGGTAGGTGTTTACCTAAGAAGTCATTTAAGAAAGTGCGTGGGAAGAATAGTAGTTCCAAGAGAAGCTCTATGTAAAAAAAAAAAAAGCAGCTCCATAGTTAACTAAACTTGGGCATTGTAGGTTTTTAAGTGAGTCACAAGCACATTAGCATCTTAAAAGCTCCGAGGAACACCAAAGGGAAAAGAAATTGTCTTTTTCACACTGGACATTTCCAAAATTTCTTTAACCATAAAACTTCTTTTCTTTTAAAGTGATTTGTATCATCTTCATAGTACTATTCCTTATTGAGTGCTTACTTTTTACTAAGAATTTTGCCAGACAAACATTATCTTGGTTAAAATCCTGTTGCTTATGGTTTGTTATACGAGTGTGTGCTCAGTTGTGTCTGACTCTTTGTGACCCCGTGGACTGTGGCCCACCAGGCTGCTCTGTCCATGGGACTGTCCAGGCAAGAAAACTGGAGTGGGTTGCAATTTCACCCTCCAGGGGATCCTCCCGACCCAGGAACTGAACCCATGTCTTTTGTGTCTCCTTCATACCTCTGCTCAAATGAGGAATCTAAGGCCCACACAAAGTACTATTTTGAAGTCCCACTACTGGCAGAACAGGAAATAAACCCAGGACTGTTGAGTTCCACAAACTATACATTTAGATAAGCCTCACATAATACTACTTTACTTACAAAGAATTTTTGTTCTTTTAACTCACTGGAAAACTGCTTTCTGAGAAAGCTTATGCAATGTTTCTCAGTTACATTGTTATTATTTTACTACTAACCTCACTTGAAAGTCCAAATTATTTAATGTTTTTCTAAGTTATAATCAATATATATTCTTGTATAAGTTATAATATATAATGGTTATTTAAATATTTATGAAATCTTTAAAATACTAAACTTTCATTCAGTTCAGTTCAGTTCAGTAGCTCAGTCGTGTCCGACTCTTTGCAACCCCATGAATCGCAGCACGCCAGGCCTCCCTGTCTATCACCAACTCCGGGAATTCATTCAGACTCACGTCCATCGAGTCAGTGATGCCATCCAGCCATCTCATCCTCTGTCGTCCCCCTCTCCTCTTGCCCCCCAATCCCTCCCAGCATCAGAGTCTTTTCCAATGAGTCAGCTCTTCGTGTGAGGTTGCCAAAGTACTGGAGTTTCAGCTTTAGCATCAGTCCTTCCAAAGAAATCCCAGGGCTGATCTCCTTCAGAGTGGACTGGTTGGATCTCCTTGCAGTCCAAGGGACTCTCAAGAGTCTTCTCCAGCACCACACTTCAAAACCATCAATTCTTCGGCACTCAGCCTTCTTCACAGTCCAACTCTCATCCATACATGACCACAGGAAAAACCATAGCCTTGACTAGATGGACCTTAGTCAGCAAAGTAATGTCTCTGCTTTTCAATATGCTGTCTAGGTTGGTCATAACTTTTCTTCCAAGGAGTAAGCGTCTTTTAATTTCATGGCTGCAGTCACCATCTGCAGTGATTTTGGAGCCCCAAAAAATAAAGTCTGACACTGTTTCCACTGTTTCCCCATCTATTTCCCATGAAGTAATGGGACCGGATGCCATGATCTTCGTTTTCTGAATGCTGAGCTTTAAGTCAACTTTTTCATTCTCCTCTTTCATTTTCATCAAGAGGCTTTTTAGTTCCTCTTCACTTTCTGCCATAAGGGTGGTGTCATCTGTATATCTGAACTTTCATTAGGTATATTAAAATATTTATATACCAAGATTTAGTTTAAAATATGTTCAAATACTAGTATATTCTTATATACTAACATATTATATTCTCATTAAACCAGTGTAGATATTGGGCATTTTAAGGTAGTTTTTCACTTAATTATGATGCATCCATCAAGTTAGAAATACTGTGTATATGTTCATTGCAAAAGAATTTCTAAAAGTCATTCACAGCTTTAATATGAGGAAAAATGCAACAATTAAGAGGTCTCTGAAATATGTCAAATGAAGATATTCTTTCATAAAGCAATGCACCACCAAAAGGTCAGGCACTTGGTTGTCATTAAAAGTATATTTTAGGGTACTTTCCACACTGTTGTTTTCTAAGGATCTATTTTAAGAAACACGGTTCTTAAAGACTTCAAGTTTCTCAAAGTCTATATTCCATGTAATAACACAGCTAACATCATAGTTGTTCCAATTACTGTCAACATCCAGGAAACATATTTTAGAAAGAAACACTAATATGAGTTAAACTAAAATATAGAATTTAAAAAGGAAATTCAATACTTTAGAAAAAAAACTCCTCCAATTTGTCATAGAAACCTATATAAGAAACACTGAATGAAAGAACTTATCACTGTTGTGATGCTTTTACAAGCATAAATGAAATTAGTTAGTCTTGCTGTATATATATATTTTTAAAAGACAAATACATCGATGTAATAAAATTCTACAGTCACAAAAAAAGCACATTTTGTTGTCTTATGGACTTGCAATATCCATTTACTCTATTCTACTAAATTTATTAGGTAGGTAAAATCTTTAAGTCATTTACAACCTTCTCCTTCAGATTTTTACCATGGAGAAAATGAACATTAATACTTGTTTAGCCTAATTTGCTAGTAGCTCCAGTATCCATAACCAAAACAGTCTCAAAGAATATCAGAGGGGAAACAGGTCCCCCAAATTATCTAGTCAGTTCTAAAGATGAATACAGTACTAAGGCACTAAGGTGCCCATGCTCTGTCCTCTACACTTCTGCTTCCCCAAATAACAAGGATCAGAAAACCATTAAAGATTTGATAGAACAGTCAACAAGTTGGAAAACTGAAGATGCTGGAATGCTCACACTCATCATGTCCAACTCTTTGAGACCCCAGGGAAACAGCACGCTAGGTTCCTGTGTCCATGGGGAATCTCTACACAAGAGTATTGGAGTGGGTTGCCATTCCCTTCTCCAGGGGATCTTCCCAACACAGGGACAGAACCTACATTTCTTGTGTTTCCTGCATTGGCAGGCAGATTCTTTACCGCTAGTGCGAAGCCCCAAAGTACCTGGAATTTCTCCGAAAATACTTGGGGATGAAGGTAGTCTGCTTTCAGGCACAGGGAAAATACTAACCTGGAAGCCTGGAAGAAGGTGTTCAACAATTTATAAAAGCCCACCTTCCAAGTGCACTGGTGCTTAGATTGAAGTGAAGTTAAGTGAAGTCGCTCAGTCGTGTGTGACTCTTTGCGACCCCGTGGACTGTAGCCCACCAGGCTCCTCCGTCCATGGGATTCTCCAGGCAAGAACACTGGAGTGGGTTGCCATTTCCTTCTCCAGGAGATCTTTCCAACCCAGGGATCAAACCCAGGTCTCCCGCATTGCAAGCATACGCTTTAACCTCTGAGCCATTAACTCCATCCTTATCTTAGAGGCAAAGCGTTTACTAAATTGCATTTAATATATAGTCACTACAATGCTACATAGCTTTTAAACTTTACAGACATTCTGGGGTTGTAACCAGTTAATTACAAACTCAGATTATTTTTATTTTATACCTGAGCACAGTTATTTATTTGAATTTAGTTTCTTTGGAAGCCTTTGAGGATGATATGCGTTTGGATTTATTGGACTTTGTTCTAGATTTTTATAACTAACTCTTATAGTAACTTAAATTTATTCTATATAATTTGATAAAAGATATGTATTGAGTGAATATGGTATACAATGCAATGTGAATATTTTATGTAAGTATAATATACATGTATACTCATATCCATAAGCTTCAAGGAATTAAAGTATAATAACATGAGTAGATGAAAAACCAGAGTAAAAGTAGACTATGTTAGTTGACATGAAACAAGCTGAATGTTATAGAACATCAAAAAAGGCAGAGATTTTGTGAGCTTCTTAAGGGCAAGGGCTAAGTTGAACTCTATGTACTTTTTTGCAATTTGCAGTACATATCTTTGATGTGATATTTGCTATTATTTTTTTACAAAATTAATGATAAAATGTGCTTCTTAAAAACAGAGAATATATATTATAACCTTCTGACCTGGCAAACAGCCTAGTAATGTTTACCAGCCAGGGATATTTATTTAATAGATGAATGAAAAAAAAAATAAATGAATGATCAGTTTGTGTGTGCAAAACTCAAATGAACGTTTTAATGGTTCTAACACTTTTGCCACCAGGTGATCACAGAGCTATCACTCAAGCTGGCTTTATTCTGCAGATTAAGAGCTTTTCTTAAGACAGATGTAGTGGGTCTTGTAAATCTGTTACAAGCTAATGATTTTCTTTTGCAGACAATAGGTTTTCTTTTAACTGGTCATAGTTTAAGAAAGAATCTTCTGAAATTACTTAAAATTTTTTTAAACAGCAAAACAAAAATAACAGTTCCAATCACACTGATTTAAAGGAAAAGGATTCTTTAAAATAGTTTTATGACTAGTCCTGAAGAGGTGAAGTGGTTTTTCTCAAAGTAGCACATGGGAATAATGAAAGCTTATTTGAAAGAACTTACTTTTTGTGTGTTTTTTTTTTTTAATTTCTAAAACTACAATTATCTACAAAATGTACCACCAATATGAGAATGAAAGCTTCACAAAAACAGAGACATTTATTTCACTCTTGGTGTCTGAGAGCCTAGAATATTGTCTACTTCCCTAAAGGTACTAAGTAAATATTTCTTAAATTAGTGAAAAAAACTGATGAAGGAATGAGAGGTATAGAGCCAATGGTGCATTTTAAAAAATATATTCTAGATGCAAAGGGGTAACTATTTTTTAAATTATGAACAAATAGTTATGAAAAGTTTGCTATGTGCCTGGTACTATTCTGAGAGCTAGAAATAGAGCAGTGAACAAAATAAATAACGCCAAGCCTTTACTGAATTTATAGTCTATTGAGAGCAGGAAAAAAAAAAAAACAGACAAACAAACACAACTACACAGAGGGTCTCAACTCTAGGTATAGAGTTTTTAAGCTACCAATGCCTAAAATGTCTCCTCCTACCCCACCAAGAAGATTCATATATATAAAATGTCTCAGGTAATTCTTGTATGTGAGGTAATTCATGATTCTTGATACATCTCAGGTAATTCTGATTGTCAGCTAGGGTAAAGACATCTATCATAAACAGACATAACGTACAATGTCAGGCAATAAGTGCCATGAAGCAAAACAGAGGTCAAGGGAGAAACACCAGTAAGTGCTGCTAGAGAGCCATGTATATATTGAAGGAGAACATTTCAGAAACACTAAGTCAGTACAGCTGGAATGAAGCAGAAAGAAGGATGGTGCTTTTTTTTCCCCCCCAAAGGAATAGTCAGGGGCCACTACAAGGATTTTATACTTCATTTAGGTGTAATGAAAGAACAATGGAGGAATCTTAGTGAAGAATAACATTATCTAACATTGATTTCAAAGACATCTGTCAAGCTGCTCTGCAGAGAGTATGCTATAGAAGAGAAAGAGTAGAAACAGCAAGACGGGTCAGGAAGTACAAGAGGTGACAGTGGCTTTGGAGAGGATGGTTGCACTAGAAATAACGAAACATGATTCAATATGTATCTTGATGTTAGAAATGAGTACATCTTCATGTTTGTGATGTGAGGGGAAAGAATAGTCAAGTATGATCCCAGGGTTTTTAGTTCAAGCAGTGAAGTTGATTACGCTTTTTAGCTCTTGGAATTCATTCTTATGTATTTTCATCTAACTGAAAAAATAAAAATGGGTATTAGTGTCTCAAAACAGAATGGTGAAACAATCTATTCAAGATTCTCTTTCACGTGTATATGTAGTCCTAATCATAAGGACACAGCATATTTTCATAAGTATATGCACAGCTATAAAACACTCTAAATCTAAAGAGCCTTTTCTTGTTTCATACTAGAAAATAGTGACAGGAAAAAAAAAAGACAAAATCAACAGTTTGTTATAAGGCAGCTCTACCATATTCTAGTTCCATCAATATGAAGCTGAAATGCTTTACGAGTAATAAAAGCTAGGAGAACAAATAAAATAAAAGTATTAAAGACAGACATGAATTCTTGATCAGGTCAGTGAATAAATTTCAAACCAGTTAGAAGCTTTGAGATAGTAATGGCATGTTTCAATTGGCTGTGTATTAATTCTGAAGCTGCCACTTTTTTGATAAAAGCTGAATAATGTCTGAGCTCCAATACTGTGCCTAATTTGCCATACAATATCACATTTCCTTATTTTGTTCCCTGCATCACTGCAAAATTGAAGCTATACATTTTAACCTAAAATCATTCATAGTGTCATTGGCAGCTTATGTTTCATCATCTCTCTTCTGTTTTTAAAAGCATTCCTCACTTAATACTTTAACATAATAGTCTTTATGAAAATAACATTAATTGCCAATTATTATGTGGCTAAGGATGAGCCAAGGGTTCATATATTCAAATTATAATAAAAAGCACTAATGCTGCAAAAGAGATATTAACATTCCTATTTTTTAAATGAAGAAACTATGGACCTACATACATTTAAAAAATTGGGTAGGACACTAAAATTTCCTCCGGAGTCTAAGATTTTAATTTTGTATACTACATTTTTTTAAAGTATTCATTTTCCAAAATTTTTTTAAAAATAAAGTATCCCTTTGTTTCTGGCAATAAAGCATAACAGATTTTAAGAAAAATAGTCTTGATATAGATCACCTAAAAATATTACATGTGTGGTTGAGATGATAGAAAATTCAGGGAAAGAAAATATTCAGGGGCCAAAATTGTAAGAATGCCTGGAGAAAGGAAAGTTAATCCTAAAAATTCTCCTTTATCTTAAGAAGCATAGTGTGGATCTCTCAAGCTAATCTGGAAGGCAACAGATAAAACCTGGAACCTAGAAAATGTGGCAGGTTGAAAAAATTAAGTTCCCATAATACCAGACTTCTGAAAAGCAATACTCTTGGTAAGTTAAACAGGAAAACCCCTCATCCCCTAGGAAAAAAGTATAGTAGGCATACCTGCTAAATTGGGCCTTAATAAATTGACCAACAAAAACCATTACACTAGTTAAAAATAAACACAGCCTGGCTTTATGCCATTTACAGGAAAATGCCTAAAACATAAGTACACTGTAAGATAATGTTAAAGGACAGAAAGAGAAGTCAGGCAAATTCTAAACAAATAGACAAAAATATCTGATATAGTTATTTTAATTTCAAAGAAAATCACAAGAAAAAAATAATATAACAAATCAATACACAAAAAAGAGATAATGAAAGTCACTACAGACTGATTTAAGATTCAATTCAACAGAAAGAAAAACTCCTTAAAACTGCTTAATTTTAGATGGACTTATAAGACAGCTACAAAATATTTAAGCAAAAAACCACACTGTCACTAGAATAAAATGACAAATATATCATTATAATGGCAGGTGTTAACAACTTTTTTGGTAATTATCAGATCATGCAGACTAAAAGAAAAAAATAGGAAAGTACACAGAAGATGTGAACAAATTAAGTAATGAGACTGACATGATGGTCATAAATGAACTGGGTTCACAATACTTGAAAGAATACAGTTTTCTAAGAACTCTTGAAATGTTTACAAATATTAAATGCATACTATAAAGCTGAA
>SJYQ01001273.1:1271359-1297972 GCA_006410935.1 Redunca redunca
AAGAATTTTATAATTTGTAATTAAATTCAATAATGACTTCACATGGAGGTATCAGAAAAATTTTACAATTTGTAATTAAATTCACTAATTACTTCCCAAGGTTGCTGTTTATAAAAATCAACATAATAGAAAAAAATTGCATTTTTACATACTAGTGGTAAATTTTTTAATTACTTAATTTTAAAAAGATAAACAACAAAATTGCAGGGTATCTAAGGATAAATTTGACAAGACAACATTTAAAAATTAACATGTTAAGTGTTTTGAACAAAGCAAAGATAAGAAATTCACTGAATTTGAAAAATTCTTAAGATATGACAATTTCTCAGTTCAGTTCAGTCGCTCAGTCGTGTCTGACTCTTTGCAACCCCATGAACCGCAGCACGCCAGGCCTCTGTGTCCATCACCAACTCCCGGAGTCCACCCAAACCCATGTCCATCGAGTCTATGATGCCATCCAACCATCTCATCCTCTGTTGTCCCCTTCTCCTCCTGACCTCAAAAAAGACAATTTCTAAGGTCTTTTAATTTTATTGTTTTTAAAGTTGCCAAAGACTTGTGATATAAAACAATGGAAAGACTCAAACAGTAAGAACAAAATATTTACATATCCTACTCCTTTCTAAGTCATCACATTTTAGTCCAACGAAATGTCCCAAGTAATAAAAAAACCTGAAGGATAAAATATGTACCTATCCAAATCATTTTAATTAAAGGGTATTCCATTCTCTCTGTTCATTGCATTTCAGTGTCATCTTCTTCATTTTCGTGACAGAAGTTTTTGAAAAGAAACTGACATAACTCCTAACTTCTTCTCTATTGGATTTTTACTGTCATTGAATTTTTATTTACTGTTAATGGATTTTTATTGTTACTGTGGTGGCAATGGCAGTGGTGGAAATGGAACCTGAGCAGACCCCTTGACACTTTCTGATTCAAATTAAGCCCAAACCCTTTACACAAATAAAATTACCTCATTTTAATTGCTTATGTATCTGTAACCAGTTAGCTAAGTGTTTACAGTTTCTCCCCACATCTATTTGTTGGATGAATCCTGAAAGCTAATTTATCAAGGGGATATTAAAAAGGCTTAGTGCTTTAAAATGCAGATGCAAATTCCCCTACATAGAGAGGCCAATAGGCCTGTTTTGGTGTAAATGAGAGTTTTGCTGCTAAATCCCCCATAATGAGATTAAAAAAAATATCTTGTAAATTAAAACAAGGGATTTTTTAAAGTTAATATAATGCTTCCCTGCTAGATTACATTCCATGTTTAAAACATTTTAATGAAAAAAATCTTAACAAACAAAACAAGAATAATAATTACTGAAATAACAAATTAAAGAGTTGAGCTACATAAAGGCTTTCGTATTCACTGGGGATCAATAAAAATTAAAGTGAAAGAGAAAACACTTTAATGAACTAACAAAATAACATAGTGGGAGTATAAGGGACTAGTAAATGTCATTATATTTTATTACGTTCTCCTATCAAATTATGCCACACTGCTGTCTTGATACACTATATTGTTTAAACAAAAGTAATCATTGTCATAGACGATGACAGTGAATTCAACCAACTGCTTTAAACTAGGATACATATCATTTACTTCATCATATTAAGAAAAACCTTTAAAAGCACCATATAAACTATTTCAAAAGAAAATCACCTTTTATAACTCAGCTATTACATAAGTTATTGTCTTTTAACTCATGGAATCACCTTTACTAAAATTTAGAATAAAATGTTTGACTTACACAGATAATTTCTCATATACAGTCACCTAGCTACATGACTTATTACTGAAGAAGGTATTAGAAATTATTTGAGAAAAATTTTATGGTACTAAAGATTTTAAGCATCACATCATTCACTTTTTTCTCCATCTAAAATAAAAAGTGAAAAGTCTGTAGTGTATAGTATACATCTTATGTTTCTGTGTTAGTTGAAGCAAGAAATATAGCTTTTACTTTTGTTTACTCAAATTTAAAGGGGATTCTTCATGTTAAAAATTATGATAAGCTATAAAATAAAATAAATAAAAATCCTTGGTAAACTGTCACAAAAGTATTGCAATATTTTTGAGCATAAATTATATGCCCTAGGAAAAATTATGTATCCACTGTTCCATTTTATTAGGCAATGCAAACAAAATGCTTTTTTGCAAAGTTCTTAATGAGCAAATTTCCAAATAATTTTCCTCAGGTTGTTATAATCATCACACACAGATGTAAAAAGCCTTTTCCAGAATGTTTCCACAACCATGTTATGCTTAATCAAGGTTATCGCTATATTCAGCTCTGTACTTACTGTCAAAGGAAAGATTCAATCATTATCATGAAATGTAAGAATGCTTCAAGCTCCCTAAACTTGACAATTGCTAATCTTTAAAACCTTTCTTTACACGAAACTTGACAGCTATAAGCTCACCTCTTGAAAAAGACAATATACATTGATGTATTAGAATGGTAAATTCAGATTTCTGAGCATAACATGCACATTAGCATAATATAATTGCTCTTGCCTTTAGGGTAGCCAATCAGATTGTGCAAATACACCTATTCATAGAGCTCTTGAAATGATTTGCCACTTGGGAGTTACAGTGAAACAATCCAATTTCACTTTCCCACAGATGATTTATGGTCCAAAAATCAAGAAAGTCTATTAAACTTTTAAGGAACACTTTCTAGTCTAGACACCAAAACATAACTCATAAAACATATTGCTAAGTTTTATGTCTCATGTAGTATAACCTTCTCACTGACCCTATCAAAAGAAACAAAAACAAAAAAAGACAGACACTGCTTAAATTCCATGTATTTACAACATGTTAAAAATAGGGAAGTCTATACAGATACTCAGATATGCAGATGCCACTACTGTCATGGCAGAAGGTGAAGAAGAACTAAAGAGCCTCTTGATGAAAGTGAAAGAGTAGAGAGAAAAAGTTGGCTTAAAGCTCAACATTCAGAAAATGAAGATCATGGCATCCGGTCCCATCACTGCATGGGAAATAGATGGGGAAACAGTGGAAACAGTGGCTGACTATTTTTCTGGGCTCCAATATCACTGCGGATGGTGATTGCAGCCATGAAATTAAAAGACACTTGCTCCTTGGAAGGAAAGTTATGACCAACCTAGACAGCATAGTAAAAAGCAGAGACATTACTTTGCCGACAAATGTCCATCTAGTGAAGGCTATGGTTTTTCCAGTATTCATGTATGGATATGGATGTGAGAGTTGGACTATAAAGAAAGCTGAGCACCGAAGAATTGATGCGTTTGAACTGTAGTGTTGGAGAAGACTCTTGAGAGTCCCTTGGACTGCAAAGAGATTCAACCAGTCCATTCTAAAAGAGATCAGTCCTGGTTGTTCACTGGAGGGACTGATGTTGAAGTTGAAACTCCAATACTTTGGCCACCTGATGTGAAGAGCTGACTCATTTGAAAAGACCCTGATGCTGGAATGATTGAGGGTAGGAGGAGAAGGGGATGACCGAGGATGAGATAGTTGGATGGCATCACCAACACAATGGACATGGATTTGGGTGGACTCTTGGAATTGGTGATGGACAGGGAGGCCTGGTGTGCTGCGATTCCACGGGGTCACAAAGAAGTTGTGTGGCTTAAAGCTCAACATTCAGAAAACGAAGATCATGGCATCCAGTCCCATCACTTCATGGGAAATAGATGGGGAAACAGTGGAAACAGTGTCAGACTTTATTTTTGGGGGCTCAAAAATCACTGCAGATGGTGACTGCACCCATGAAATTAAAAGACGCTTACTCCTTGGAAGGAAATTTATGGCCAACCTAGATAGTATATTCAAAAGCAGAGACATTACTCTGCCGACTAAGGTCCATCTAGTCAAGGCTATGGTTTTTCCTGTGGTCATGTATGGATGTGAGAGTTGGACTGTGAAGAAGGCTGAGCGCCGAAGCATTGATGCTTTTGAACTGTGGTGTTGGAGAAGATTCCCGAGAGTCCCTTGGACTGCAAGGAGATCCAACCACTTCCACTCTAAAGGAGATCAGCCCTGGGATTTCTTTGGAAGGAAT
The DNA here is from genome assembly GCA_006410935.1 of Redunca redunca. Taxonomy (NCBI): domain Eukaryota; kingdom Metazoa; phylum Chordata; class Mammalia; order Artiodactyla; family Bovidae; genus Redunca; species Redunca redunca. The sequence continues at coordinate 1,275,418 of SJYQ01001273.1, forward strand.
GATGCTAAAGCTGAAACTCCAGTACTTTGGCCACCTGATGCAAAGAGTTGACTCATTGGAAAAGACTCTGATGCTGGGAGGGATTGGGGGCAGGAGGAGAAGGGGACAACAGAGGATGAGATGGCTGGAGGCATCACCGACTCGACGGACGTGAGTCTGAGTGAACTCTGGGAGATGGTGATGGACAGGGAGGCCTGGCATGCTGCGATTCATGGGGTCTCAAAGAGTCGGACACGACTGACCGACTGAACTGAACTGCACTGATCCTTACCAGGTATTTCCAAAGTGCCTAATTAGTCACATAAAACTTATTCACAAAATGGTTTTTAACTAGCTCAATGTATCATGGTTTCAAAAGTCCTTATTAAGGATTACAGTAACTGGATGTACAGTATTGGATGAGTTAGTAAATAACTGTCTAGAGAGAACATCTCTAAGATTCCAGGCATTGTACTAATCTCTGGAAATCAAGAGTTAACAAAATATTATAAAAATTCTGAATTCACCATCAACCTCAAACCAGTCTATAGCACCAAGATAGAAAAAGTAACTGAGGGAGATAAACAAGCCCAGGTTTAAAATGAGAAAATACAGCAAAGCACTAATTTCTGTGATCTACGTAGAATCATATACTGAATTCAGATTTTGATTTAGCAGTATTTGATAATATTACTGATACAAAAAAGGGTAATTTTGTCTTTCTTTGTAGTTTCTATGTAAAACATTTACAGAAGTGACGTAATTAATGCAGATAGTTCACTGGATCAACTAAAGTGCTACCCCCTTCTACCTGTGAAGTTGTTCTCATTTAACTGATTTATTATTAAGAACTGAAAGGTGGGAAAGAAATGAGAATACATTTTGTCTGGTTGCTTTAGCAGTCATTTTCCAGCTCTAGTAAATGAATTGTTAATGGCAGGCAGAAGCCAAAACTCCTGTTTCTACTTCGTATCTATTGAATCCTATTGATTGGAGTTTCCTACCCAAAAAAGTATAAACACTAGTTGTCCTCCATATTGAAATTACAATGCTATTTTTAAAATGAGATTTTATGAACTATCCCTCTTTTTTATACTGTTCAAATAAAATTCCTTAAACCAACAAAAAACTGGGTTCCCTTCATTTCTTTGAATTTCTCACCTAATTCAATCTCAAGTCACAGATATCTGGATTCTTCTGACCTTCTTCTTCTCCTAAAATAGTCTGAAAAAGGCCACCTACTGCATAAGTGCAAAAATTCTAAGAACAACATATGTTGTCTGTCACCAATTCTTACTGTCACTGACTGTGACTTACAATATTGTTTACCACTTCCACCCATAAACCTGCTTTTCTTTTGCTTGCAATAACTTGAATTCCTGACATTTAGTCTCCATTTGCTTAGCCAGCTTTCTTTTCTCTACTCACCTTTCATAGTCAGAAAGCAGCTTTATTTTTCTTCTCATTGTACATACTCTTCCTTGACTCAAAGTATAATATATGTCTAAATGTTTGGGTTCCCATAGTTGCCAGTTTGTTTTTATCATATATATTTTTTAATTTATTTTACTGAGGTATAGTTGTTTTACAATATGTTAATGTCTGCTGTAAAGCAAAATGTCTATCCTATATATATAACTTTTCCTATTATTTTCCTTTATGGCTTATTACAGGATATTGAATATAGTTCCCTGTGCTATACAGTAGGACCATGTAGTTTTTATCATATTTTAAGGAAAGTTTCACCTAATTGGTGTAAGAATGAGATCTTTCTCATTTAAGAAGGGCTTGACATTTATTGGTGCCATTTTATTAATAATTTGTTCATCACATTCCTTGTAAAAAAGTGTTAGTTGCTAATCATGTCCACTTTTTTGTGACCTCATGGACTGTAGCCTGCCAGACTCCTTGGTCCGTGAAATTCTCCAGGCAAGTATACTGGAGTCGGTAGCCTTTTCCTTCCCCAGGGAATCTTCCTGACCCAGATCAAACCTGTGTCTCCTGCATTGCAGGCATATTCTTTACCATCTGAGTCACCAGGGAGGCCCCAAATACATATCTTTCTACCCCAAAATAAACTGAAAATATGAACTTCATTGGTTGACAACTAAATAAATAAAAGGCAGAATTGAATTTAAGATACACTTTAAACGAAATCTTAAAGTCTGTCAAAATTAGCATAATTTGCAATTTTTAATAATCACTCAAATATTGGCTTTATTATTAAATATTTTTAAATTGTTAATCTGCATAAACAATCAGTAACTTGGCTTCAATTTCACCAATATGCTAAGAACTTGTGAACCTACATATCCAGCTCATATCTCTCTGATAGTGTTAAAATCTAACTATCTCTTAGTTACTTGTTATGCAAAGTATGGTCCATGGACAGACAGCATGGCCATCTCCCAGAGACTTGAACAAACTGCAGAATTTCAGGCCGCAACTCTGACTTATTGATGTAGAAACTACTTGTGAAGAGGATCTCCTGGTCATCTGAATATACATTAAGCTATGAGAAGCATTAAACTAGACTAGATTTTCCATCAATACCTGGATTTCCATCAACACCTGGATTTCCATCAACAATTCACATTCATAAGACACTCTCCAATATATTTAGCATCCCCTCTCAGCCCATTCTTCTGTCTTTCTCCTGAAATTCCTATCCTAATAACTGGTTCCACAAAGAATCTGCCTGTAATGCAGGAGACCTGGGTTTGATGCCTGGGTCAGGAAGATCCCCTAGAGAAGGGAATAGCTACCTATTCCAGTATTCTTGCATTGAGTATTCCACAGACAGAGGAGCCTGGTGGGCTACAGTCCATGGAATCACCAAGAGTAGGATGCAACTGAGCCACTAACACACACACAATCCCCTAAGCTATCTAAACCAGTTATCTCAGAGACTTCCTCACCCTACATAAAAAAATCACTTACTTATAATATGTAATCAACAGCTTCAGTTCAGTTCAGTTCAGTCACTCAGTCGTGTCCAACTCTTTGTGACCCCATGAATTGCAGGCCTCCCTGTCCATCACCAACTCCCGGTGTTCACACAAACTCTTGTCCATCGAGTCAGTGATGCCATCCAGCCATCTCATCCTCTGTCGTCCCCTTCTTCTCCTGCCCCCAATCCCTCCCAGCATCAGAGTCTTTTCCAATGAGTCAACTCTTCGCATGAAGTGGCCAAAGTATTGGAGTTTCAGCTTTAGTATCAGTCCTTCCAAAGAACACCCAGGACTGATCTACTTTAGAATGGACTGGTTGGAACTCCTTGCAGTCCAAGGGACTCTCAAGAGTCTTCTCCAACACCACAGTTCAAAAGCATCAATTCTTCGGTGCTCAGCTTTCTTCACAGTCTAACTCTCACATGCATACATGATCACTGGAAAAACCATAGCCTTGACTAGATGGACTTTGTTGGCAAAGTAATGTCTCTGCTTTGGAATATGCTATCTAGGTTGGCCATAAATTTCCTTCCAAGGAGTAAGCATCTTTTAATTTCATGGCTACAATCACCATCTGCAGTGATTTTGGAGCCCAGAAAAATAAAGTCTGACACTGTTTCCACTGTTTCCAGTTTATTTCCCAATAAGTGATGGGACCATTTTCTGAATGTTGAGCTTTAAGCCAACATTTTCACTCTCCTCTTTCACTTTCATCAAGAGGCTTTTTAGTTCCTCTTCACTTCCTGCCATTAGGTTGGTGTCATCTGCATATCTGAGGTTTATATTTCTCCCAGCAATGTTGATTCCAGCTTGTGCTTCTTCCAGCATTTCTCATAATGTACTCTGCATATAAGTTAAACAAGCAGGGTGACAATATACAGCCTTGACATACTCCTTTTCCTATTTGGAACCAGTCTGTTGTTCCATGTCCAGTTCTAACCATTGCTTCCTGACCTGCATATAGGTTTCTCAAGAGGCAGGTCAGGTGGTCTGGTAATTCCCATCTCTTTCAGAATTTTCCACAGTTTATTGTGATCCACACAATCAAAGGCTTTGGCATAGTCAGTAAAGCAGAAATAGATGTTTTTCTGGAACTCTCTTGCTTTTTAGATGATCCAGTGGATGTTGACAATTTGATCTCTGGTTCCTCTGCCTTTTCTAAAACTAGCTTGAACATCTGGAAGTTCATGGTTCAAGTATTGCTGAAGCCTGGCTTGGAGAATTTTGAGCATTACTTTACTAGCATATGAGATGAGTGCAGCTGTGCTGTAGTTTGAGCATTCTTTGGCATTGCCTTTCTTTGGTACTGGGATGAAAACTGACCTTTTCCAGTCCTGTGGCCACTGCTGAGTTTTCCAAATTTGCTCGCATACTGAGTGTAGCACTTTCACAGCATCATCTTTCAGGATTTGAAACAGCTCAACTAGAATTCCATAACTTCCACTAGCTTTGTTCATAGTGATGCTTTTAAGGCCCACTTGACTTCATATTCCAGGATGTCTGGCTCTAGGTGAGTGATCACACCATCATGATTATCTTGGTCCTGAAGATCTTTTTTGTACAAAGTGAAACTGAAGTCACTCAGTCGTGTCCGACTCTTTGCGACCCCATGGACTGTAGCCTACCAGGCTCCTCTGTCCATGGGATTTTCCAGGCAATAGTACTGGAGTGGATTGCCATTTCCTTCTCCAAGGAAGGAAATTTTTATACAAATATTCTGTGTATTCTTGCCATCTCTTCTTAATATCTTCTGCTTCTGTTAGGCCCATACCATTTCTGTCCTTTATCGGGCCCATCTTTGCATGAAATGTTCCCTTGATATCTCTAATTTTCTTGAAGAGATCTCTAGTCTTCCCCATTCTGTTGTTTTCCTCTATCTCTTTGCATTGATCACTGAGGAAGACTTTCTTATCTCTCCTTGCTATTCTTTGGAACTCTGCATTCAGATGCTTATATCTTGCCTTTTCTCTTGCTTTTCGTGTCATTTCTTTTCACAGCTATTAGTAAGGCCTCCCCAGACAGCCATTTTGCTTTTTGCATTTCTTTCCATGGGGATGGTCTTGATGCCCGTCTCCTCTACAATGTCACAAACCTCCATCCATAGTTCATCAGGTACTCTATCTATCAAATCTAGGCCCTTAAATCTATTTCTCACTTCCACTGTGTAATCATAAGTAATTTGATTTAGGTCATACCTGAATGGTCTAGTAGTTTTCCCTACTTTCTTCAATTTAAGTCTGAATTTGGCAATAAGGAGTTCATGATCTGAGCCACAGTCAGCTCCTGTTTTTGTTGACTGTATAGAGCTTCTCCATTTTTAGCTGCAAAGAATATACTCAATCTGATTTCAGTGTTGGCCATCTGGTGATGTCCATGTGTAGAGTCTTCTCTTGTGTTGTTGGAAGAGGGTGTTTGCTATGACCAGTGCATTCTCTTGGCAAAACTGTATTAGCCTTTGCCCTGCTTCATTCCATATTCCAAGGCCAAATTTGCCTGTTACCCTAGGTGTTTCTTGACTTCCTACTTTTGCATTCCAGTCCCCTATAATGAAAACAATATCTTTTTTGGGTGTTAGTTCTAAAAGGTCTTGTAGGTCTTCATAGAACTATTCAGCTTCAGCTTCTTCAGCATTACTGGTTGGGGCATAGAGTTGGATTATTGTGATATTAAATGGTTTGCCTTGGAAACTAACAGAGATCATTCTGTCATTTTTGAGATTGCATCCAAGTACTGCATTTCGGACTCTTCTGTTGACCATGATGGCTACTCCATTCCTTCTAAGGGATTCCTGCCTGCAGTAGTAGATACAATGGTCATCTGAGTTAAATTCACCCATTCCAGTCTATTTTAGTTCGCTGATTCCTAAAATGTCAATGTTCACTCTTGCCATCTCCTGTTTGACCACTTCCTATTTGCCTTGATTCATGGACCTAACATTCCAGGTTCCTATGCATTATTGCTCTTTACAACATTGCACCTAGCTTCTATCACCAGTCACATCCATAACTGGGTATTGTTTTTGCTTTGGCTCCATCCCTTCATTCTTTCTGGAGTTATTTCTCCAATGATCTCTGGTAGCATATTGGACACCTACCTACCTGGAGAGTTCCTCTTTCAGTATCCTATCATTTTGCCTTTTCATACTGTTCAACAGCTTAATGATCCTCAAACTCTTCCTTCCTCTTTTTATCACAGTATAACAGTTATCTAAGCCTTCATCTCTTAACTTGGTAGTCTCTATAGCTTTCAAACTAACTCTGTCATCCTTGTTCTAATGTATTTCACATTACACTGAAATTGTTTCTCATAACCAAAAACCTTATTTTAACTCCTGTAATAAGAGGATTTTACACAAAAATATCTATTTTCATATAAACATAAATAAAATTCCCATGAAAATATATGTTATGATCAAGAAGTCTGATAATTGAACTTAAATAAATTATGCANTGAATTTAAATAAATTATGCACTTATTCCTCTTCACCCATCAGATAAAAATCAAACAGTCTTCTATCTCCTGGTACCTACCTTTTTTCTCAATCTCTTCTACCACAAAATGCATTTCCCTGAGTACATCTCACTGGGTTTGAAGCATTAAGTCATTTTATGTCACTATCTTTGTAAATACTAATACCTTTATCAAGATTGCTTTCTCCCACCCTTTTAAATTGGAAACATGTTTACTCAGTCTCCAGGAGTCTGCTCAAATATTTCTGCCTTTGTCAGTTATTCTTTATCAAGATAAACTATCACTTTCTGCTTCTTATACTGTATACTACCCTTCTCTTTATTATAGTACCTCAAAAGTTGCAAGAGTTTCAATGTTTACTTCCCTTATTAAACCATGAGCTCTTTGAAGGCAAGAACTGTGTCTTATATCCCTAATTACAGCCTGATGCTCAACAAAATCTGTAAATAAATGCATTAAATAAAATGAAAGGTGCAAAAGAATTGAAAAATCATAAAAATCAAATGTTGAGAATATTAAATACTATAAATACCTCTAAAATGTTTGGTGACAAAGACAATTGAGTCAAATGACTGGTTAAAGAAGATATCAACCAATTATTTGAACTGATATGCAAAGATCAAATCTTAAAGTCCACAGACAAAAAGTGAAAAATATAGAATAGACTAGTGAAAAAGAGAAAGGGAACAAAATAAGAAAGACATCTATTTAGAATCGGAAAGAAGAAAAGGGAAAGGAACAGGGGCAACTTCGGTACTGCTTTGTGTGCTAATCAAGATACAAGAAAAAGCAAGAAAGGGGCATGGCTAGATAGCAACTAGAATGGCTGTTTCAGTAGGCAATTCTGGGTCATTAAATCTGTGGCACTCATAGAATAGGTCATTAACACTCTATCAAGTATCATGTGCCCATAACAGAGTCATTTTGATGTACTTTTTTTGACAAGTAATTCTGCCTTCTATAGAATATAAGCTTATTTCATTAGAAAATATGATTTTTTTCCATAGAAAACAAGGTACCAAGTTAAAAAAATCAAATTTTATACTTTGTGCTTCAAAGATATATGCAACAGAATGGAAGAAACATAGTATTTGAATAGTATTGGATAATTGTAAGACTGGAAACCTATTTCAAAAATCCTCATTCTTGTGCAGAAAATTGTGTTTATGCATTATTTAATTAAGGGAATAGTAATATCTTAAAGAGAAATAAGTCAGAAAGTAAAAAATAGTAACCCGATTCAGTCTTTATGCCTTATCTAATTTGAAAATTGAAGTAGGTTTATGGACAAAAAGTATGTGAAAAAATATAATTATTTTTGTATTGAAAAATATAAACCTGTTATAAAAATTGTTACTGATTTTCTTCTCCGGTCTAAAAAAATCTGTCTTAAGAATGTTAAAAAGGAGATGAAATGTAGAGAAATGCATAAAGCTTTGCAAACAGGTAGTAAAAAATACAAAGCCAGTCCTTATATAGCTGCACAATATGTCAAATTAGCACTCTCTGTTGTTCATTTGGCACAGGTGAAAATCCGGATAGCAAAATTCTTACAGGTAAGGTCATAACTAGGACTACTACTGAACTACTCTCATCTGTTCAAAGTTTATGGAGAGGCGTATTCAAGACAGAATACCACACACCAATATGCATGTGTAAGAGTAGCATGAGAAGAAATGTAATTTTATAATTTAGAATTTATAATAGTATATGATGTGTGGTTATACTTACTCATGGAGTAATAAGAGTAAGTCTATCAATTATACAAGTAAGATAAAGCAACCCTGGCTCTTCCTAAATATAATAATTATGCTGATAAAAACTAAAGATAATTTTTTTCAAAGAAGAAAACTGAAACCATATGAGAACACTAACTAAACAAATGTAAATAGAGTTAATGAAATTGTCACACCATTGGGTTAACACTCCATACCTTGGAAAGAACGACAAATATTTTAATGTTCTCTGTAGTCATACAACAATACTGTGAGAATTCTACACACTTTCCTGGGAAGGAAGACACTGACCTCAGACATAGGAAGAACACCAAAAGAAGAAAAGAGATACTTGATGTAGTACTCTTAAAACAATCATATTTTATGCACCTTTTCTTAAAATTGTCTTAAAGTTTTCTATTGCATGCTTGTTTTCTATTGTTTACTTGGAGCTTTAACCACCCTAAAAGGTTTTCCTATTTAATTACTAGGATAATGAGTTCTTTGAGAAGTAGGAGAAAGAAAAATGGCAGCTTGAGGCTGCCTTGAAATTAAATCTCCCCTGGGCCTTAAGCCCCTGAGTAGAACAGGTAGTTTATTTCAGTTTGCCATAGTTATTGAAAGACCCACCATAAAAACCATCTTTGACTTATAGCAGTTGTTTAAAAATTGTGTTTCAGGACTTCCCTGGTGGTCCAGTGGTTAAGAATCCACCTTGTAATGCAGGGGCATGGGTTGGGTTTGATCCCTGGCCTGGGAAACAAGATCGCACATGCCAAGGAGCAACTAAGACTGAGCACCACAGCTACTGATCCCCGCACTACAGAGCTGCTGTGCCATAACCAGAGTCCACGTGCTGCAATGAAAGATCCTGCCTGGCGCAACAAAGGTCCCACAAGCTGCACTTAAGATTTAACACAGTCAAATACATATTTTAAAAATCATGTTTCAAGAAATTCCAAGTCTCCATGGAGTTACTTTAAGGGCCACTCGTTATAAGGAAAATGTGGCAGTAAGATGAATCTGAGGCCAAGAAGCCAGAGAGGTGTCCTTTATATTCAACCCTACTTTATTCAGGAGCTATTTCACTTGTAATTGTATTGGATATTGAAATTCAATGTAAGATTTTGCTTGAAAATGAAATGCTTTCCTGCCTTAAACACTATCATTAGAATTACCTCCTTAAAATTGACTTCCAAAAATGACAAGTTAAGGGCAGGAAAATAAATTCACATTGTCACTAGCTTCACAGTTACTGAGTAGCAAAATGGGAAAGACTTAAATCTAAGAGTGTCACAAAGTATTGCCAAACATTATCGACAGGAAGAGGGGAAGAGATTGGAAAATGTCTCCTGTGAAATCCGTCCTTTCAGATGAGAACACTGAGGTCCAGACAGGTACTGGGACCAGTTTACAGGAGTCAGAGACCCTGCAGAATACAAAAATAACCAGAAAAGGGCAGATGAGATCTAAATGGAAGAGGGCTGAGGCTAATGCAAGGATATAGTATGTAATAACTGCCTCAGCATGTCATGTTTTCCACCACTGGCAATGTTCAATATGAGAAAAAGAAGCATTCTTCATTTAGTATCTACCATGTGGTAAACACTACACGCATTAAAAAAAAAAAAAATAAAACAACAACTTAATTCAAGGAGGTAGATAATATTTGCTCCAATTTTACAGATAAGAACATGACTTGATAAAGTAATTTACCCAAATTCACAGTTAAAAGCATAGCAAAGCTGAAAACAAACTCAAGTTTGTGTGACTACAAAAATCCTGCCTGTTGACATTAACAAGAAACATCCTGCTAATAAATCCCATTAATACATAAAAGACTATTCATTGATTATGTTTCTATAACTGATTCAATTATTTTAAGATAACTGGCTTTCCCAAATTTAATCTGGATTCTGTGAGTATGGGTTAATCTAGGGCAAGCCAGACTAAGAATTCCAAATAACTGAGGTGCCAGTAAAGAGGACTGGAAACCTGTGAACAGAGAAAGCAAGAACCACAGAGAACTTAGCAGAATAAGAGCTACAGGGGGAAGCTGGAAGGAACAATCGCCAACTTTGAATTATACTTGTTTGTCCTTGCTTATAGTTTCTCTAACCTTGCAATGGCAGAGAGAAAGTTAGCAATAAAGCACTTCAGGTAAATTCTTCAGCTTTTCTGTACTCTCCTCGGCATTAATGAGTCACTTATAGACTCTAAGTTACATACTGTAAAATAGGACACCGGGACTCAAATTCATAGTTCACTTTAACCAGTTTCCTTTCAGTTTTCACACATAGAATGATGAGGCCATTTCACACACATAAAATGTTTTCACAAAATGTTATTATTCACAGAGTAGTATTTAGCATCTGAATATTTTCTTTTAAAAAAGCATCCTAGCTATTTAAAATTCATCTTCATTAAATAAATTTTAGCAAAAGCAGAGACTTTGAAATCTGACCATATGGACTAGAATCTTGGCTTAAACACTTCCTAACTGTGTGGCCTTGAAGAGATGACCTAAACACTCTCAGATTCAATCATTTATAAAATGGTACTGCTAATAGAACCTTCCTTATACATTTGTTACAAGTATTAAAAACTTTAATAAATTGAAGTATTTAGACTGGAGCCTGACCTAGAAATTGCTATATAAGTGTTAGCTATTATTATTTTAAAAGATATTCTTAAGAATTATATCTGAGTTTCCAGAAATAAAAATGTAATATAAAGTTTCAACAGTTAAACTTTTACCCACAGAATCAAAATTTTATTACAATGTACTAGATAAGTTCAAATAATAATGGGAAGAACATTTCTAAAGGCCCCAAATTAAACTTCAGGCTTTGCCACTATTATAAATTAATATATTTACTTAACTTAAGCAACTATGAAATCTGTTAATATATGTATGGAATATGCCTGGCATGATAAAAAGGACTGTACTATTTCAGTAATCACATATTTTATTGAAGAGCCTTTGGGCTATTTTAATATTCAAATCAGTTGAATATTTAGCAGTAATAATGTAAGATTAATATTTGTACAGGCACTTGCTCCTTTAACAGCAGACATTACAGTCAAGCTATTACCCTGCAATAATGGAAAGATTTTTTAAAGCACTGTCAAAAGGGAGGCTTTTACAGGTTAGAATTTTATTCTGAAACTATGTATTTCCATAAATGATGCCATTTCTTAAAGTATGAAACATTAATCAACTTTCACACCATTTCATTTTCAAGTAAATTCATATACCTTGAATTTTAACCACATTAACAGAGGCAATCATCTTATGATCAATTGTCTAGTTTTAATCATTTAATTGATTCTAAGAAATGCTCCAAATATTTGAGACATCAGTAGTATAAGACATTTAACTAGGTTTATGAATAAAATTGTTTTAACCTTCATTTTTATATTTTATTCATCTTTTGCCATGTGTATATCGCCTAGTAAAGGCACAGATCTACATGATTTCCTTTTGAAGTAAGTTATATTTCATAATATCAATATAATACTCCAGGCAGTGTTTTTCAGAGGGATTATTACATGTCCCTGAAGGGGATAAAGCCACTTGGATTCACACTTTAAAATATCCCATAAAGTGTGCTATAATCATCTAGTAACACTGATCTGCTATGATTTATTGCTTAATTTTATTTTTTTAACTTTAAATAAGAAAAGCAACAAAATAATCTTGCTCAAGAATGTAAATCCCAGTTACATGCATGTGTTTCAGGAAGGAGGGAAATAACCAAACAACATTATTTTCTTTTTTCCCTTTTTATAATGAAAATACCATAGCAGTCATGTAGCAGAGGCATCCTGAGCACAGGCAGAATGAAATGATATTTTTTGTCTTTTTCATGTTGTTTTTATATAAAATTAGCTTCAGAATACTCTTATTTGAAAACATTTGGCCAGTTACAATACATGGCAGTTGTAGCAAAAAGCACACAGGTGTGTTACTTTCTTGTATTACTTTTTTATTTCTTTAGCCCTTGGAAAACACCAGAAGGGGGTTCTATTGTGCATGCAGGTGTGATCACCTACTGTGGAGTATAAATTGTATCTCCTTTTAGATGAGCAGGAAAGGAAAGGGAAGCATGCTGTTGAATATTTACTTCCTGGCTTGTCACTAATTAACTCAGAGGTCAATTTTGGAAAAATCACAGCTTCTATATATCTGTTTTTCTCTTCTGGCAAACATATTACATTACCTTCTCATCCAAAAACTTTATTTTGTGATACACTATTAAACAGAACGTCAAACAGACAGAGGAGGCAAGAAGTATTTTTTCATAAGGAGCCGGAATGTTCATGGACAAGTGCTACTACCTCCCTGACTCAAAAGACCTTTTCTGGATCTTATTGTGGAATAACACTAAGGAATCATAGATAGCTGATGACAGTCTATAAGTGATTTTCACATTACTAGGACTGAGACATATCCCCCATGGTTTCATTGGATTAAGGATCATTTCCCCTGGTTTATAGATATATACAAGGCTCAAGAAGCTTGACCGTGTTTCTTAAAACAGTTAATACATCATGGAGTTCAGACACAAAAGCCTATTTGTTTAGAATTTATGTCTAGAGTTATTTCTACACATCGTGACTTAGGAGCATGGATGAGTGTGAGGCAGGAAGCAAGTGGCACCACTGGGAAAGTAGACTTAGAAAGAAAATATTTAAAGGGTTGACACATTCTATAAAGATAAAAATCACGACCATGAATTGACAAAGTCTATGAACCAAATCTGCTTGGCATGTTATTATTTCATTAAATCTTCACTGTGTGTGTATGCTCAGTTGCTCAGTCTTGTCCATCTCTTTGCAGGCCCATGGACTGTAGCCTGCCAGGCTGCTTTGTCTATGGAATCTTCCAGGCAAGAATACTGGAGTGGTTTGCCATTCCCTACTCCAAAAGCTCTTCCCAACCCAGGGATTGAACCCAAGTCTCTTGTGTCTCCTTAGCAGGCAGATTCTTTATGAGCTTAGATTCTTTTACAATACACCTTTACTTATGAGAAAACAGACCAGAAAGTTAAAATAATTTGTGAAAGCTCATCCGAGCCTTGCTTAGGAGAATTTTTAGCTTTCCCAGGCTTCCAAGGTGCTGCAGTGGTAAAGAATTCACCTGGAATGCAAGAGACTCAAGAGATACAGGTTTGATCCCTAGGTTGGGAAGGTCCCTGGAGAAGGAAATGGCAACCCTGTCCAGCATACTTGCCTGGAAAATCCCATAGACAGAGGAGCTTGGTGGTGGGCTACAGTCCCTGGGGTGGCAAAGGACATGACTAAGCGCCTGAGCACAGCACACATCTCTCAGGAGAGCTATTCCCTTGGCCCCACTCATTGTTTTACAGTGGTTTCACAAAAATCACAGGTAGGAATTTAGGAATAACTTTAAATGTAAGCAATTGCACATTTATGAGTTACTTCAAATGTAAGCAATTGCATCATAGTTGAACATCTTTAAGGTACACGATTCAAAAGTTGTTTTCTCAAATACTATAAATGTTTGACTCTTTCAAACACCATGAAAACAATTCACAATTAGTAAACTGGTACTCTGATTTAGTACATTTCAGTGAGCCCAGATGTAAAGCTGTTAAAAAAGAAATGTGTATAGAAAACTTTCTTCCTAGTCTGATTATTTAGATATTCCATATAAATTATTTATTTATATAGAAATCAATTTAGTCTTAAAATGCAAGATCTCTACAGAAACGTATGTAAAGCATTTTCCCAATAAGCACTTAGCATGCTGAATTTCACAAATTATTATATAGTCTTTTGTCTTCTAATGCTATGGTGCAGCAAAAAATGCACACGTGACATATTAGGTCACAGTTAAAAGCTATATTAAATTGCACAAATTGAAAATTAAATATTTATTTAAAAATTGTATGTTATGCTATTAGGATATGCAAAAGGAATATATATATATATATATTTCTAAATTGTTTCTCTCAACTTTAAAGCTAGTTATAAGACAAAAAAGATTCTATAAATAAGGCCAAATAATTGCAGATAAGCAGCACACTTAATTCTTTTGCTTATTAAAAAGTCCAGCTATAATTAAGTGTATATTAATTTAAAGTATATAGCACCAAAGTAGAGGAAAACATAGTAAAATGAGAGGTTTTTAAAATGGATGATGTAAATTTTTTTTTTTACTTACTAAGAAAATTACTAATTTTTCAGACATACATTAGATCTATTTGATGGTACAAAGGTGATGGTGATGCTAGTTTGTGTTCTTGCCTACTATAGTGTCTTGGGGTTCAACATCTTCGTGGTAAACAATTTGTATCTGGATATTTATTTTAAATCTATAGTTTAAATCAACTCTGATAAGCATAAAACCCAGGAAACAATGAGACTGACTCAAGGACAAAAGATTTGAATAAAATATAGGCATAGAAAGATGTTTAATAGAAAGAAATTCAAAATATAGTTTAAGACCATCTGATGTATTTTCATGTTGGGTGGCACACATATTATTTCATTTTTATATAATACTGCAATATGTAACAATATAACACAAAGTGTAATTCCAGGATATAATATTTACCAGGTTATTTGCTCCCTGCTGCTGCTGCTGCTGCTGCTAAGTCACTTCAGTCGTGTCCGACTCTGTGCGACCCCATAGACGGCAGCCCACCAGGCTCCCCCATCCCTGGGATTTGCTCCCTGAGGCAACTATAATTAACAAAGCACTGATTTTGGAGTTTGGTTACTACTCAAAGTTGCTGCCACCTGCTGGTGGTATTCCCTTATTATACAAAGGTTAAAAGTTTCTTTTGCTAAACATTTTCTAGCATTACTAATTCTTTGCGATTTTCTAAATACTTTGTTTTCCCATGTCAGACGTCAGGAGAGGTGTCACATAACCGGTAAGTAGTGCATTAAGGTTTAAAAGGTTTAAAGTATGAATCTAAGTGAAGCTGTCAATGCTTTCTAAGTGGCTTCCCTCTTAGAAAAACCTTTAAATAAATCCATTACATCCATTGAATTTCTGTAGTGATAAATAAGGATGAGCTAGGTCTGCATGCTGGAGAAGGAAATGGCAACCCACTCCAGTGTTCTTGCCTGGAGAATCCCAGGGACGGGGGAGCCTGGTGGGCTGCCGTCTATGGGGTCACACAGAGTCAGACATGACTGAAGCGACTTAGCAGCAGCTGCAGCTCTGCATGCACTGGCAAGGATAAATACCCATGATGAAGTATTAAATAACAGGTTGCAAAGCATTATATGCATAAATAACATTATTATATTTAATTAAATAACAAATCATAGATTAATATGTTTAAGCTGAAATAGGAGCTGGGTCTATTCCCATGGGAAGTTTATATCCCTTCCACTAAATCATGATGCCTCAATAAAAAGTAGTTTTCAATGTCAAAGGAACTATTCTGTATGTGAGGAGATTCAGCTGTGACATTGTGTTCTGTCTTCCACCAGTTAATGTACAAGAACAGTAATTTTTTTAAAAAATATCATTTATAGAATATCTACATCTGAAAATGATTTCTGCTCAAAAGACATTGGTGTACAAAGATGAAAGAGATCATCTCTGTCTCCAAAAGCATGCAATCTTTTTAACATAATCACTTCATTGATGAGCACTGACGATAACTGAAGTAAAGCCTTCAAAGATCTTTGTGTTCCAAGAAACAACATTAGAAAAATACAGGAAGGACATTATTACCAATATTGAAATGGCAATCCACTCCAGTACTATTGCCTGGAAAATCCCATGGACAAAGGAGCCTGGTAAGTTACAGTCCACGGGGTCGCAAAGAGTCGGACATGACTGAGCAACATTCCTTCCATGATTCAAAATATTTTAATAAAATAAAGATATTCCAATGTAACACCAAACAGAAGGCACTGCCTACCAGTGCAGATATGGCTATGTTCTTGAGGGAGGACAAGGAGAACACTAACATCTAACAATCATGTGAATCAGAGTACGATATATTCTTTAATATGAATAGAAACAAAATAAATTGTGAGTGCTTGAAAGGGAAATTTTCCCTAAGAATGAAGGCAGTAGAATCTGACCTAAACTTTGAAAAATTTTTAGGATCTTATCGGGTAACGACATAGGGAAAGACCATCTCAGGCAAACAGACACAATGAATTAACGCATGGAGGTGGAATAGATTGTGAAAAACTCAGGAAACATCAAGTCATGCAATGTGATTAGAGTTTAGTACATGTTAAGATACTAAACTAAAATACATTTAGTATATGTAGATGATAATAGTGATTGTCTGATGTTGAAGTAATGTGAATATTATGCTAAGGAAGGTAATTTCTTTCCTATAAATTTGGAGAAGCCATTCAGGTTTCCAAGCAGGTAAGGTACATGGACCTTTCTTCATTTCAGAGAGAACAATATGTAAGCAAGATCAAGGATGCATTAATGGATATGGAGTGGCTATTGTAGATGTCTGGACAGAAGATCAAGATAGAAATAACAGGAAAATGAAACTGAGATATTTATAAGACTATAAAATGAAGAATTACATTTCATCAGGCATCTAAAATTTTCCAATGTTAATCTATTTTTCATTTAACAATAATAAATGTTAAATGTTCAATTAAATGTTCAAGGAAAAAAAGAAAGAAAAAACAAAGAACAGAATCCTTTGTGTTCCTGGACACCAGCTCAATATTGTGATCAAGAAGACAAAAACGATATTGGATTTTCTACTGTGCAGAATCCCTGAAGGATATAAAGGATGATAGAGAAACTCAGCAACTTGATGATATGATATCAAGTAACAAAGACTCAAGGACTATCTTTTTGTATTAAGTACAAAACACCAATAGCATGTCAAGAATGTGGAGAGTAGATCTTCAGATACACAGAAATATGGAATTTTTTATGATCAAAGGAGTTGAAAGACATTCAGTTTTTACTTGTATTAATAATCATTGGTAATTCTGGTAAATATTTAAGAGGTTCGATGAAATAAAATGCTGGTTCTAGGCATTTAACTCAGAAACAGACTTCCTATATATCCTGAGGTAAAGAAACTATTCAATACACACAGCTGCAAAGCATAACTGCGAGACACATAAGCAGATGAAAAAAATAAGATATTAAGACATAAAAAATCTTCCCTAATTTTATCTCCTGATAAACTACTGAATATTTTCACACTTAATATTTACATATAGATTGTGTACTACATACTATAACTGTCAAATCCAAAATATATATGGAACTCCTTGATGGCAAAGCCTTTGTCAAAATCTTCCTCTGAATTCCACATAGTGGCTCATGAAGTGCTGGAGGATAGTTCAAGCCAGATAAATACTTCTCGAATTAGAGAAAGAAAATTCTCAAATGAACCTGAAATGGACAAGAGCATCACAGTAGCCTCGAATCACACAGAATGAACCATTCTACGGAATAATTCCCTAGGAGGACTGCATTCACAGTGCACAGAGCCAGCACTTAAGCACCACTTAAATAAAAACACCTTCTTGAATGAATTGGCAACAATAGACCTTGAGTATAAAATGGAAATGGAATAGATGCTGATTATGATGAATTTGTCAGCTGCTAACCCTCGGCAGTTAAATTGGCAAGTTCAGTAAGAGCACCGACAAAAAATATCAGAGAACAAGTCCATCAACCCTGAACCTTCTCAAAAGGAAAGAAACTGTGTGTGTGTGTGTGTGTGTGTGTATGCATACACATGCAAGAAAGAAGACTAATGATTATTACAAGGTTCTTGTAACGAAATATGTGACTAAGTATGTGCAGATTATAATAAATACAAAAGAAAACTCCAATTGAAGTTATGAAAAACAGCACTTTAAATTTGGTGACGAATCCAACTCAAACAACACCTCATAACTATTTCCAGGACATCATTTTCAGAATCTTCAAAATTCCCCTCAGCACTAAAGACCATGAGCTAAGGTAAAGACAAAACAGTCTTATCCCTCTCTGATTATAACAGTTTATTATTCTGATTTTTATTTAGGTTCATTCACATGTCAATATGCTTCAAGCAGTCAGTGGTACATACTTCAGTGTTCTAACTGAAATTTGTTTCAAGAAAGGCATTTTCCTGAGAATACTAATTTCCCTACAGATAACATCAGTTCAGTTCAGTTGCTCAGTCGTGTCCGACTCTTTGCAACTCCATGAATCGCAGCATGCCAGGCCTCCCTGTCCATCACCAACTCCCAGAGTTCACTCAGACTCACACCCATCGAGTCAGTGATGCCATCCGGCCATCTCATCCTCTGTTGTCCCCTTCTCCTCCTGCCCCCAATCCCTCCCAGCATCAGAGTCTTTTCCAATGAGTCAACTCTTCGCATGAGGTGGCCAAAGTACTGGAGGTTCAGCTTTAGCATCATTCCTTCCAAAGAAATCCCAGGACTGATCTCCTTGCAGTCCAAGGGACTCTCAAGAGTCTTCTCCAACACCACACTTCAAAAGCATCAATTCTTCAGTCCTCAGCCTTCTTCACAGTTCAACTCTCACATCCATATGTGACCACAGGAAAAACCATAGCCTTGACTAGAAGGACCTTAGTCGGCAAAGTAATGTCTCTGCTTTTCAATATGCTATCTAGGTTGGTCATAACTTTTCTTCCAAGGAGTAAGTGTCTTTTAATTTCATGGCTGCAGTCACCATCTGCAGTGATTTTGGAGCCCCCCAAAATAAAGTCTGACACTGTTTCCACTGTTACCCCATCTATTTCCACCTTTTTAATCAAAAAGTTAAATTAAGCATAAAATAATTGAAAATAAACCATATGCATACCAGTTTAGCTTTGACCATCAAATCTTTGTTTTCTACTTGTTTGTAATAGATTGGCAAACAAGAAATTCTACCACTTTCTTGTAATCAATTGAATGCCAATCTTACCACCTCAATCATGTGTCCTTTATTTTCTGTTTATATCCCTTAACTCCAGCATATTTTGCAAGGATTTAGAGGGCTTCTTCACATGTTTAATATTCAGTTAATATAAACCTGTTTTATTTTGCTCTCTTTATTACAAATATTGAGGATTTTAATGTTTATTCTTTTTACATCAGTTTAACCCATGTCTTTTTCTTCTGCTTTTCTTTTGTCCTTGAAAATTGTCAGTCAGTTCAGTTGCTCAGTCATGTCTGACTCTTTGTGACCCCATGGACTGCAGCACGCCAGGCTTCCCTGTCCTTCACCATCTCCCAGAGCCTGCTCAAACTCATGTCCATCGAGTCGGTAATGCCATCCAACCATCTCATCCTCTGTTCTCCCTCCTCCTCCTGCCTTCAATCTTTCCCAGCATCAGGGTCTTTCCCAATGAGTCAGTTCTTCACATCTGGTGCCCAAAGTATTGGAGCTTCAGCTCCAATTTACAAAATTGTAAATTCTCATAAAACAGGATGTTTTCCCCCTCAAATTGTTTGCATATTCAAAGACTGAGATCTAAAGCATGAATGACAAGGCACCCTGATGTCCCAAACTGAGTGGCTAAGCCATCTTTGTGCTGTTGCTTTCAAGCAGCAATCAAGTAATGGTTGATATTGTAGACACTGGGAGAGGGGTGTGTGCGCGTGCGTGTGTGTGTGTGTCTGTCTGTGCGTGCGTGCGTGTGTGTGTGTGAAATGCTTGCAGGTTTATGGGTATGCATCTCTTCACTTCATGTAAGGTGAAAGGGCTTTCAACACTCACAGTGAATGGAGTTTGAGCCACAGATATAAAGGAAATATATTGCATCTCCTATATTCCTCAAATAGCAAAAGCTGCTAACTTGGCCAGGTAAGGAATTTCTAACACTTCTGGAGGTTGTCAGAACAAAGAGGCATAAGTACATCAATTGAACTACTTGTAGACCATAATGAAGATTAAAAAAAAGAAAAAAAACAGCCTGGGAAAACTTAGAGGTGTTCTAACTTAAGATCGGAGAAGGCAATGGCAACCCACTCCAGTACTCTTGCCTGGAGAATGCCAGGGATAAGAGCCCGGTGGGCTGCCGTTTATGGAGTCACACAGAGTCGGACATGACTGATGTTGCTTAGCAACAGCAGCAGCAGCAACTTAAGATATTGCGTCTTGGGTCATGGTGAGCCTTAAAAAACTATAGAAAAAGAGGTAAAGTCAAAAGCTATGATATTGTTAGTAGTCATAAAGAAGACTGAGTGCTAAAGAAATGATGCTTCCAAATTGTGATGGTGAATCTTTTGAGAATTCTTTGGACTGCAAGGATATCAAACCAATCAATCCTATTGGAAATCAACCCCAAATATTTATTGGAAAGACTGATGCTAAAGTTGAAGCTTCAACACTTTGGCCACTGATGCAAAGAGCCAACTCATTGGAAAAAACCTCGATGCTGGGAATGACAGAAGGCAGGAGGAGAAGGGGACAGCAGAGGAAGAGATGGTGAGATAGCATCACTGACTCAACGGACATAAATTTGAGCAAATTCCAGGAGACAAAGAAAGGAAGCCTGGTGTGCTGTAGTCCATGGGGTCGCAAATTGTGGAACACCACTTAACAATTGAACAACAACTAAAGTCAAAAGAATTCAGCGAGAGAATGTATATCCTGCATGAGAGGGAATATCTGTGGATATTCTCAGTGCAGATATATCCAAGGGAAACATTCAAGCAAGTATTAGTTTTGAAGATCTGCCAAGCACAGAGAACACTGATATCAGAGCATAACTGTACAAGGCAAAAAGCAATTTCTTTACTTCATATCTCTTCTCAGCCTATCATCTCTTTCATCAATTCTGGAAAGTTCAGAAATCACATAAGCACTAGAGTAGGAAATAGAGAAATCAGTCACCTGCCAATACTCAGGCTCTCCTTCCCACAATAGACCACAACTTCAAGACACGCCTAAACTGAAGGAATAAGATTTGGAATTGTATCAGTTACACTTTCCTAGAAGTAGTAGTGGAGAAGGTAATAGCAACCCACTCCAGTACTCTTGCCTGGAAAATCCCATGGGCGGAGGAGCCTGGTCGGCTGCAGTCCATGGGGTCACACAGAATCGGACATGACTGAAGCGACTTCACTTTCACTTTTCACTTTCATGCACTGGAGAAGGAAATGGCAACCCACTCCAGTGTTCTTGCCAGAAGAATCCCAGTCACGGGGGAGCCTGGTGGGCTGCCATCTATGGGGTCGCACAGAGTCAGACACAACTGAAGTGACTTAGCAGTAGGAATAGTAGACACATTAGCTCCTAACATGTACATGATTTCTGAATAAATATGACCAGGACACTTTTTTTTCTTTAAATCATCTTGAGAATTCAAAGGATCTATCCTAAATGTTAGCCAACATGCCTGTTTTGTACAGTAGATTCAAACATGAGAAACACAGATGGAGATGAAACTGTTTTTCAAAGCTGCACTCTACAGTTCTACATTTTCAAAGCATACTCAGTTATGTACATATGAATCTCCACTTATTTTGCTTTTGGGAAACCTACTAGGTCATGTCTTCCTAAGGGCAAGTAGTAGCTATCTAGTCCACTCCATTGTCTACTGTGGTTTAGGCAACTACTCTGCAATCTGCAAGTGAGCACGTGCACATGCGTGCTCAGTCACTGAGTCATGTCAGATTCGTTGTGACTATATGGACTGTAGTCTGCCAGGTTCCTCTATTCACGGGATTCTCCTGGCAAGAATACTGGAATGGTTACCATTTCCTCCTTCAGGGGATTTTACCAACCTAGAGGTCTAACTGGAGGCTCTTGAGCCTCTTGCACTGTCAGGCAGATTATTTTTAACACTGAGCCATCTGGGAAGCCCCTGCAAGTGAGCACAGGTGCCCCAAATTCACTCTTGTTCACTCTTCACAACTTTTTTCCCCCTATAATTAGCAAATCTCTGGATTATCTCATATTCCCTTTTTTCCTGTTCTAGCCTTTTCAGAACATTTGTATATCATTTATTTTTATCAAATCTGTATAAAATAACTAGCATTGTTTTAGCTTCCCTGACTGAGCCATGACTGATAGACT
The DNA here is from genome assembly GCA_006410935.1 of Redunca redunca. NCBI lineage: Eukaryota > Metazoa > Chordata > Mammalia > Artiodactyla > Bovidae > Redunca > Redunca redunca. The sequence continues at coordinate 1,297,542 of SJYQ01001273.1, forward strand.
CACTAACTCTGGCTTACATATTCGTTGAATATATTAATATAAATGTTGGAGGATAAAGTTGAAATAAATGTACAACATTTTGTTAAATAATATTAGGTGACTTCAGCATGAATATCAAAGATCATTTTAACTCATACTTACACATGGAGTATTACTCAGCCATTAAAAAGAATACATTTGAATCAGTTCTAATGAGATGGATGAAACTGGAGCTGATTATACAGAGTGAAGTAAGCCAGAAAGAAAAACACCAATACAGTATACTAATACAAATATATGGAATTTAGAAAGATGGTAATGATGACCCTGTATGCGAGACAGCAAAAGAGACACAGATGTGTAGAACGGACTTTTGGACTCTGAGGGAGAGGGAGAGGGTGGGAAGATTTGGGAGAATGGCATTGAAACATGTATACTATCATGTAAGAAAC
>SJYQ01001273.1:1306947-1317896 GCA_006410935.1 Redunca redunca
TATATTTAAATCGTTAATAAACTGAATGTTTTATAAATAAATTAGCTGATAGACATACTTACTGATATCGGAATGTATTTCTACAATTAAAGTCAATACATTTATTTTAAATTGTTTTTAAACCTTAAATTGGGAACAATTGTCACAGAATTGTGTCCTCATACCATTTTCAAATAAACGTATGAATAACTGTTTGTGTTCTGACTGCAAATTTCACTGAAATTTGCCAGATCTATTAGCTGACTTACTCCAATTTTTCAAAGAACTAGATTACTCTCTCAAATGTTCTGTCCACTTCAATTCTACGTGACTTAGAAAAGTGATTTGTTTATTCTTACCCATGGGTAACTCATGCTGGGAAAGATAGAAGGCAGAAGGAGAAGGGGATGACAGAGGACAAGATTGTTGATGGCACCACTGACTCAAGGGATAAGAGTTTGAGCCAACTGAAGGAGATGATGAAAGACAGGGAAGCCTGGCGAGCTGCAGTCCATGGGGTCATAAGGAGTCAGACATGACTGAACGACTGAACAACAAAAGTAGGTAACTATTCCAGACATTCCACTTGTGCAATGGTAGCAATTGAGTATTTTCAGACACAGTGTCTGAAAATCTGTCTTCTTCATATTCATGCCCTTGGATAGCTCCTCCCCTTATTAAAGAAAGCTGTTATCAACTGTCCACCAGATAAAGAACTACATGTGACTTTGGAGACTGGGTCACAAAAGACATTTTGCCTTCTATCCTGTGTTCTCTTGAATTATTTACTCTGGCAGAAGCTAGTGTCTTGAGGACACTCTAGGAGCAGTATGAAAAGGATAGAAAAGAACTGAAATCTCCTTCCAATAGCTAGCACCAATTCACCAGCCATGTAAGTGAGCCATCTTGGAATCAGATCCTTCAGTCCAATCAAGCCTTCAGATCTCACTTTAAATAATTACAGCCTATGATACTATAAATTTGTTCAAATTTAAACAATAGATTGTCTTCATTTGGCATGAAACTTTTTCCTAGTTAATAAAGAAAATAGAAGAAATCTACCATTTTTGACAGTTCATAAACCTGAGGAACTTGTTCATGGATCCTTGTCTTACATTCTAGAGATATCCTCTCCCTAATCCCCAAATAGGCTAAATTTCTACCCCGTTAAACTACCCACAATCCTTAAAATCTCACAGGTACGTTCCAATTTTTGCCTTTGCATATGACATTCTGTATGCATTTTAGGCCCAGCCCTTATCTGAATGGCTAATAGTAACTCACTAATCATTAAATTTTATAGAACACATAGTTAGTGTTTAATATATAACAAGAATTGTGAAAAGAGGTCTGAGGCCATAAATTTTGATGAGGCATCTTACATTTGTCCATCATGGAAGTAAATACACAGTACAATCAAAGTTTCTCTCATGATATCAAATGGATGCATTTGTACTTACTCTGGAAGTTTTCAACAAAGATTTCAAGCATTACATTTCCAAACAAAGTAAGACATGCATCTCTTAGACTGACCTTGAGGATTCTATGAACCCTAGAAAGAATCTAGCTTATTTGTGGTTTGCAGCAAGATTTATCAGTGACTGTATCTGCAAAGGTGAAGGGGTGGCGACAGATTAAATGGTTAGACAGCATCACCAACTCAATGGATATGAATTTGAGCAAACTCCAGGAAATAGTGCAGGATAGGGAAGCCTGGAATGCTGCAATCCATGGGGTCACCAAGAGTCAGATACAATTTAGTGACTGAACTGCAACATACCCACAAAATTATTGGCAGTTCTATAATGATGTATTATTTTTTATAGCAGTGAAAAACACTGCCTATTTTCTAGGTCCCCTTTTGAAAATAACAAGCCCACTGACATGCTTGGAATATGAAAAGTTTCTTTGCCAAAGAAAGCTTAGTTTGGAAGAAAAGGCCTAGTAACTTGAGCACAGAAGAAGCACCTGTGAGGGTTGGCAACATCCATGGCTTTGCTGCCTTGGTGAAGAAAGGAGCCCCACACCACACTGTGACTCACTGCTTTCTATGTTGGCATATACTGGCAAAAAAAAAGAAAAAAAAAAAAAAACATTGCCAGCAAGCCTGAGAGGATTTTTGTCTACTGTCGTAAAAGTTTTCAACTTTATATCAGAGCAAGGGTCTTGAATCACTGCCTTTTAAAGAAATCTGTCAAAAAGATGAAAAGAGAATACAAAGTTCATCTCACTACACAGAAGTTTGCCAACTTTCCGGAGCATGTGTTCCAAAGCCCTTGATTGAACTTTGAATAAAAACATTCAAGAGAAAGCAAGTTTATCCTCAGAACAATTTTATAGAGCTTCTTGGTGGTTTGACTTCCTTGCAGGTATTTCTGGTTGTAAGAATGAATAAACTGTCTCCTGTTTGGACCTGTAACAGCAATCTTAAACCACAAATGACATAAACCACACATTATTTTGTCCAGCTTAATTTGAAGAGAAATCTGGAGGTTCACAGTTACATGAACCAAACACCATAAAAAATACTCTTTCAGGGTTGATAATGCCAAATGTTGCCAAATCCTTTCAGAAAAATATATTTAACCCCCTGGAGTCACAAGAGAACTCTCAATTTGCCTAAAACAGCTTTAAAATTAAGCACAGACTAAATTAATTCTGATATTGACATTAAAGAAGCACTTTTCAAATCTGACCCCAACAACTTGGCCACTTGCATTCAAATGAAAGATTTGGAGGAAACTCTGTTGTTTTCATAGAAAATAGCTAACCCCTCATGCACAGAACTGAATATGGGGACCCTGTTTCTTTTTGGTATCAATGATATTAACAGCATTTCCAATCAAGAGAAGGATAACCTCAACTGATGTCAAAGATCATGTGTACCTATGTTTCATACACACACACAATATACAAATTCTCACTCATGCAGCTGTCTCACTAAGAAAATTAATTTTGAGACAGCCTCCTCAATAAATGGTGCTGGGAAAACTGGACAGCTATATGTAAAAATGAAATTAGAACACTTCCTAATACCATGCACAACGACAAACTAAAAATGGATTAAAAACCTAAATGTAAGACCAGAAACTATAAAATTCTTAGAGGAAAACATAGGCAGAACGCTAATGACATACATCAAAATAAGATCCTCTATGATCCACATCCTAGAGTAACAGAAATAAAAACAAAAGTAAACAAGTGGGACCTGATTAAACTTAAAAGCTTTTGCACAGCAAAGGAAATGATAAACAAGGTAAAAGACACCCCTCAGAATGGGAAAATAATAGCAAATGAAACAACTGACAAAGGATTAATTTCCCAAATATAAAAGCAGCTCATACAACTCAATACCAGGAAAAAAAAAAACAACCCAATCAAAAAGTGGGAAAATGACCTAAACAGATATTTCTCCAAAGAAGACGACATACAGATGGCTAACAAACACATGAAAAGATGCTCGACATAGCTCATTATTAGAGAAATGCAAATCAAAAGCACAATGAGATATCACTTCACACTGGTCAGAATGGCCCTCATCAAAAAGTCTACAAATAATAAGTGCTAGAGAGGGTGTGGAGAAAAAGGAATGCCCTTGCACTGTTGGTGGGAATGAAACTAATACAGCCACTATGGACGACGGTATGGAGATTCCTTAAAAAAACTAAGAATAAAACCACCATATGACCCAGCAATCCCACTCCTAGGCATATACCCTGAGGAAACCAGGGTTGAAAAAAACACGTGTATCCCATCATTCATTGCAGCACTATTTATAACCGCTAGAACATGGAAGTAACCTAGATGCCCATCAACAGATGAATGGATAAAGAAGTTGTGGTACATATTCACAGTGGAATATTACTCAGCCATAAAAAGGAACACATTTGAGTCAGTTCTGATAAAGTGGATGAATCTAGAACCTATTATACACAGTGAAGTGAGCCAGAAAGAGAAAGATAAATATCGTATTCTAATGCACATACACAGAATCTAGAAAAATGGTTCTGAAGAATTTATTTACAGGGCAGCAATGAAGAAATAGACATGGAGAATAGACTTACAGACATGGGGAGAGGGGAGGAGAGGGTGAGATGTGTGGAAAGAGTAACATGGAAACTTACACTACCATATGTAAAAAAGGTAGCCAAAGGGAATTTGCTGTATGGCTCAGGAAACTCAAACAGGGGCTCTGTATCAGCTTTGAGTTGTGGGATGGGTAGGGAGATTGGAGGGAGGTTCAAAAGGGAGGGGACATATGTATCAGTTCAGTTCAGTTGCTGCCGTGTCCAACTCTTTGTGACTCCATGAATTGCAGCATGTACTTCATGTTTATTTATAAACAGCCTTGACATACACTTTTCCTATTTGGAACCAGTCTGTTGTTCCATGTCCAGTTACCTATGGCTGATTCATGTTGAGGTTTGACAGAAAATAACAAAATTCTGTAAAGCAATTATCCTTCAATAAAAAATAAATTAAAACAATTAATAAAAACAAGTTACCGACAAAAAGATTGATGTGTAAATAAACAGAGAATAGGGAGTAATAGAGATTTAAAAAAAAAGAAAATTAATTTTGAACAGAGTTAGAGTTTATTTTAATTTGTCTGAGTTCTATTTCTTGTTCTTTCTTACAGAATTGGCCCATTCACCTTTGCATAAAAATAATAACATTCTGTGAATAACCTAACATGGTATATGAATAAGATACCTGCTAATGCACTATATAACTTATGAATCAAGATCAACGGGAGAAATATCAATAACCTCAGATATGCAGATGACACCACCCTTATGGCAGAAAGTGAAGAGGAGCTAAAAAGCCTCTTGAGGAAAGTGAAAGAGGAGAGTGAAAAGTTGGCTTAAAGCCCAACATTCAGAAAATGAAGATCATGGCATCCGGTCCCATCACTTCATGGGAAATAGATGGGGAAACAGTGGAAACAGTGTCAGACTTTATTTTGGGGGGCTCCAAAATCACTGCAGATGGTGATTGCAGCCATGAAATTAAAAGACAGTTACTCCTTGGAAGAAAAGTTATGACCAACCTAGATAATATATTCAAAAGCAGAGACATTACTTTGCCACATAAGGTCCGTCTAGTCAAGGCTATGGTTTTTCCTGTGGTCATGTATGGATGTGAGAGTTGGACTGTGACGAAGGCTGAGCGTCGAAGAATTGATGCTTTTGAACTGTGGTGTTGGAGAAGACTCTTGAGAGTCCCTGGGACTGCAAGGAGATCCAACCAGTCCATTCTGAAGGAGATCAGCCCTGGGATTTCTTTGGAAGGAATGATGCTAAAGCTAAAACTCCAGTACTTTGGCCACCTCACGTGAAGAGTTGACTCATTGGAAAAGTCCCTGATGCTGGGAGGGATTGGGGTCAGGAGGAGAAGGGGACGACAGAGGATGAGATGGCTGGATGGCCACACTGACTCGATGGACGTGAGTCTGAGTGAACTCCGGGAGTTGGTGATGGACAGGGAGGCCTGGCGTGCTGCGATTCATGGGGTCACAGAGAGTCGGACACGACTGAGTGACTGAACTTTTATGAATAATGTTGTGCTTCTGTTATATCTGCATTTTTCCAGTTTAGGGCCTCCACTGGATTCATTAGATTCTCAATGGATTTGCTAACCATGCTAATTAAGAGCCTTGAATTTCACCTCTTAGGTAGAGCTTGCTTTCAGTTTCCTAGGCCAAGTCAGCAGCATTGCCACTCTCTGTATTCCCACTACACTCTGTTCCTACTTTGTGCTGATCAAGTTTTATTGCAGTTTTTGTTTTATTTCATGTCACTGGATTATGGTATTACTCAGGACAGGAAGTATATATTCAGTATACATATTAATTATCATGCCCTTACAAATGATAGGTGCTGGCAAAATATTTTATGAGTGAATAAATACAGAGCAAATGAATACACTTTTTATTTACTTAATTTTTTTCCCCCCTTAGGAGCCTATGTTTATATGAAAAATGACCATGTGAGAAGGTATGTCCTTCTTCATTGTTAGTAAAGGGAATTGATCTCTAACTGGTGAAGGCCGTTCATACATGAATTAATTATATGTGAAAGTTTTTTTTAAATTTCCCTAGTACCAAATAAGCTGTCAACTGTAAATTATAAAAAGTATAGTTTACAGTATATATGGAATTTAGAAAGATGGTAAAAATGACCCTATATGTGAGACAGCAATAGAGACACAGATACAAAAAATAGAATTTTGGACTCTGTGGTAGAAGGTGAGGGTCGAATGATTTGAGAGAATAGCACTGAAACATGTATATCACCATATGTGAAACAGATCACCAGTACAAGTTTGATGCATGAAAGAGGGCGCTCAAAGCCAGTGCAATGCGACAACCCAGAGGGATGTGATGGGGGGGGAGGTAGAAGGGGGGGTTCATGATTGGGGATACATCTACACCCATGTCTGATTCATCAACATATGGCAAAAGCCACCATAATATATATGTAATTATCCTCCAATTAAAATAAATATATAAAATTAAATATATATATATATATACATTTACAGTTCAGTAGTATATTGAAATTAGAGTCATTTATGCATAGGAAAATAGCAATTAAGCCCATTTCATTTAAATTTAAAACCACTTAACTTTCTTTATAGTCCAAATCTCACATCTATACATGACTACTGGATAAACAATAGCTTTGACTAGATGGACCTTTGTTGGCAAAGTAATGTATCTGTTTTTCAATATGCTGTCTAGTCTGCTCATAGCTTTTCTTCCAAGGAGCAAAGGTCTTTTGATTTCATGGCTGCAGTCACCATTTGCAGTGATTTTGAAGCCCCCCAAAATAAAGTGTCTCACTGTTTCCACTGGTTCCCCATTTATTTGATATTAAGTCATGGGACCAGATGCCATGATCTTATTTTCTAACTGTTCAGTTGTAAGGAAACTTTTTCACTCTCCTCTTTCACTTTTGTCAAGAGATTCTTTAGTTCTTCTTCACTTTCTGCCATAAGGGTGCTGTCATCTGCGTATCTGAAGTTATTGATATTTCTCCAGGCATTCTTGATTCCAGCTTGTGCTTCATCCAGCCTGGCATTTCTCAGGACATACTCTGCATATAAGTTAAATAAACAGGGTGACAATACACAGCCTTGACATACTCCTTTCTCTATTTGGAACCAGTCTGCTGTTTCATGTCCAGTTTTAACTGTTGCTCTAACCTACATACACATTTCTCAGGAGGCAGGTGTGGTGGTCCGGTATTCCCATCACTTTCAGAATTTTCCACAGTCTGATGTGACCCCACAGTCAAAGGCTTTGGTGTAGTCAATAAGCCAAAAGTAGATGTTTTTCTGGAACTCTCTTGCTTTTTCAATGATCCAATAGATGTTGGCAATTTGATCTCTGGTTCCTCTGCCTTTTCTAAATCCAGCTTGAACATCTGGAAGTTCACCTACTGTTGAAGCCTGGCTGGAGAATTTTGAGCATTACTTTGCTAGTGTGTGAGATGAGTACGATTGTGCGGTAGTTTGAGCATTCTTTGGCATTGCCTTTCTTAGGGACTGGAATGAAAACTGACCTTTTCCAGTCCTGTGGCCACTGCTGTGTTTACCAGATTTGCTAGCATACTGAGTGCAACACTTTCACAGCATCGTCTTTTAGGATTTGAAATAGCTCACCTGGAATTCCATCACCTCCACTAGCTTTGTTCGCAGGGATGCTTCCTAAGGTCAACTTGACTTCATATTCCAGGATGTCTGGCTCTAGGTGAGTGATCACTCCATGGTGGTTATCTGGGTTGTGATGATCTTTTTTTGTACAGTTCTGTTTATTCTTGCTACCTCTTATTTTCTGCTTCTGAATACTATTTCTGTCTTTTATTGTGCTCATCTTTGCATGAAATGTTCCCTTGGTATCTCTAATTTTCTTGAAGAGATCTCTAGTCTTTCCCATTGTATTGTTTTCCTCTATTTCTTTGCATTGATCACTGAGGAAGGCTTTCTTATCTCTCCTTGCTATTCTTTGAAATCTGCATCAAATGGTACTCCTTCTCTCCTTTGTCTTTAGCTTCTTTTCTTTTCTCAGTTATTGGTAAGACCGCGTCAGAAAACCGTTTTAGCTTTTTGCATTTTTTTTTCCCCTTGGAAATGGTCTTGATCTTTGCCTCCTGTACAATGTCACAAGCTTCTGTCTATAGTTCTTCAGACGCTCGGTCTATCAGATCTAATCCCTTGAATTTATTTCTCACTTCCACTGTATAATCATAAGGGATTTGATTTAGGTCATACCTGAATGGTCTAGTGGTTTTCCCTACTTTCTTCAATTTAAGTCTGAATTTGGCAATAAGGAGTTCATGATCTGAGCCAAAGTCATTTTCCAGTCTTGTTTTTGCTGACTGTATAGAGCTTCTCCATCTTTGGCTACAAAGAATATACTCAGTCTGATTTCGAGTCTTCTCTTGTGTTGTTGGAACAGGGTGTTTGCTATGACCAGTGCATCCTCTTGGCAAAACTCTGTTATCCTTTGACCTGCTTCATTCCGTATTCCAAGGCCAAATTTGCCTGTTACCCCAGGTGTTTCTTGACTTCCTACTTTACTCCAAGTAGCTCTTGACTTCTTACTTTTGCATTCCAGTCCCCTATAATGAAGAGGACATCTTTTTTGGGTGTTAGTTCCAGAAGGTCTTTTAGGTCTTAATAGAACCATTCAATTTTGGCTTCTTCAGCATTACTGGTCAGAGCATAGTCTTGGGTTACTCTGATACTGAATGGTTTGCCTAGGAAATGAACAGAGATAATTCTGTCGTTTTTGAGACTACATTCAAGTACTGCATTTCAGCCTCATTTGTTGACTCTGATGTTGACTATGAGTTCCATAAAAACATCTATTTCTGCTTTTTGAATATGCCAAATTCTTTGACTGTGTGGATCACAACAAATTGTGGCTTAAAGAGATGTAAATACCAGACCACCTTACATGCCTCTGGAGAAATCTGTATGCAGCTCAAGAAGCAACAGTTAGAACTCAACATGGAACAACAGACTGGTTCCAAATCAGGAAAGGAGTACATTAAGGCATTATATTGTCACCTGTTTAATTAACACAGATTACATCATGAGAAAGGCTGGACTGGATGAAGCACAAGCTGAAATCAAGATTGCTGGGAGAAATGTCAATAACCTCAGATATGCAGATGACAGTACCCTTATGGAAGAAAGTAAAAAAGAAATAAAGAGCCTCTTGATGAAAGTGAAAGAAGAGAGTGAAAAAGCTGACTTAAAACTCAACATTCAGAAAACTAAGATCATGGCAACCTTTCCCATCACTCCATGGAAAATAGATGGTAAACAATGGAAACAGTGACAGACTTTATTTGGGGGGCTCCAGAATCACTGCATCTGATGACTGCAGCCATGAAATTAAAAGACACTTGCTCCTTAGAAGAAAAGTTATGACCAACTGAGACAGCGTATTAAAAAGCAGAGACATTTGTTTGCCAACAAAGGTCCATCTATTTAAAGCTATAGTTTTTCCAGTAGTCACGTATGGATGTGAGAATTGGACTGTAAAGAAAGCTGAGCACTGAAGAACTGATGCTTTTGAACTGTGGTGTTGGAGAAGATTCTTGAGAGTCCCTTGGACAACAAGGAGATCCAACCAGTTCATCCTAAAGAAAATCAGTCCTGAATATTCATTGAAAGGCTTGATGTTGAAACTGAAACTGATGCGAAGAACTGACTCATTTGAAAAGACCCTGATGCCGGTCTTTCAATCAAAAGATTGAAGGCAGGAAGTGAAGGGGACAACAGAGTATGAGATGGTCGGATATCATCACTGACTCAATGGATATGAGTTTGAGTAAACTCTTGGAGCTGGTGATAGACAGGGAGGCCTGGTGTGCTGCAGGTCTCAAAGAGTCAGACAGACTGAACGACTGAACTGAACTGAGTTTCAGTCCATTTTAGTTCACTGATACCTAAAATGCCAATGTTCACTCTTGCCATCTCCTGTTTGACCACTTCCAATTTCCCTTGATTCATTGACCTATCATTTCAGGTTCCTATTGCTCTTTATAGGATTGGAGTTTACTTCCATCACCCATCACATTCACAATTGGGTGCTGTTTTTGCTTTGGGTCCATCTCTTCATTCTTTCTGGAGTTATCTCTCCACTCTTTTCCAGTAGCATATTGTATACCTACCAACCTGGGGAGTTCATCTTTCAGTGTTATACCTTTTTGCCTTTTTGCTTTTCTAACCTAGTGCAAAGTAAGTCAGAGATTTTTCATGTTGCTGCTGCTAAGTCACGTCAGTCATGTCCGACTCTGTGACCCAATAGATAGCAGCCCACCGGGCTCCCATCCCTGGGATTACACAGGCAAGAATACTGGAGTGGGTTGCCATTTCCTTCTCCAGTGCATGAAAGTGAAAAGTCAAAGTGAAGTCGCTCAGTCGTGTCTGACTCTTCGCTACCCCATGGACTGTAGCCTACTAGGCTCCTCCATCCATGGGATTTCCCAGGCAAGAGTACTGGAGTGAGTTGCCATTGCCTTCTCTGAGATTTTTCATACTGAACCAGAAAACCTTCAGTGTACAGGAACGTGACTTAGGAATTCTCTTTTGCTGAGCAAAGGAATGAGGCATTTGACTCTCTGCATATTCACATCCATAGCTATTTCATAGCCTTCTCCATCTGTTTGTGTTTTTCATTTTTATTTTGGCTTTTTTGAACCTTTCCTGAACTTTCAGTCTTAGGAAACAGATTCTTTAGAATAGTTTATTATTTAACTTGCCTGGCTCAGTTGTACAAACTAAGGTGCATGATTTCAAACAATTAATTTTTGAAGTGAGTTTTATTTTTCAAAATTGCTCCTAAACACATTTAATTAATATCTACAAATACTATGGTTCTCTATTTTTTTATATATAACTGTTTTGATGATAGATTTCTACTGTAAAGTTAGTTTTCCAGTCTCTGCTAACCA
>SJYQ01001273.1:1318500-1336182 GCA_006410935.1 Redunca redunca
TCCTGAAGATAAAGATGAATATTACATTATTTTTGTCTTTAATGATATGCAGGCCTTTTGAACAAGGTGTTTACACTTAGCTTCAACCAATACAACTAAATCTTTACCCTGTATTGGTATTTTTTTCTTCTCTACTGTGATTCTGTTGACCTATTCTTGAACTCTCTGCTGTTTAAGCACTTTCCTTTGATTCTTTGGAGATAAAAATGTAATTATTTTTTTAAAAAAATAATGACAAAATGGAGGAAATGAAATATACCTGAATATTCAGTTACATAGATTATGTCTTGATTTCAACATTCAGAAACACCAAATGCTATTTTTTGGCAACTTTTTGTGAAAAAAGGGTGGTTTCTATTCTCAAATATATTAAATGTTTATACTGGGAGAGTCAATTCCTAGGCAGGTTGATGGAGAAAGGGGTCTGAGGCTCTCAAGGAGGGGATAGGGGTCTGGAATTCTCAAGGAGGAGGAAAAGGACAAACATCTTTTTTTTTCTCTACATTCCTTAGTCTTGGTCACATAAAACATTTTTTTCTTTAGCCTGGAACTGATGATTACACAACAAATAACTCAGTTCAAACTCTACTGAGGATTATATAACAGCAATGTATCCTGCTTGAGGACAGTTTCTCCTTCTTGAAAACCTTCTAGCTCATCCTGTTATCTTAAAATGTAAATTATGGGAGTGGGTCTAGTATGATCTTTACAACCTTGAGGCATTCTTTTATTTGTAATAACTAATTAAAAACATACATAGCTCCCTTGCTAATACCAGCGAGAGAGGCATTCTCCATCCCCCTTCTGATGTCTGTGTCAGAAGCTTTCTCTGTCCCTTTTCATACTTTAATAAGACTCTGTGACACAAAAACTCTTGAGTGATAAAGCCTGGTCCCTGGTTCTGAAGCTATATCTTCTTCGGCGATCATTCACTGTAAGCTATCAATACCAAATAATGTTAACTTTTTTTAAAATCAATAAGGATGTTTTGGGAAAATATACAATATAGCTTGGCCGAAATATATTTTGTAAAATAAAATTCACATTATACATGCTATCTGTACAACCGAATTATGTAGCCCTTTGGAAAGCATTAAAAAAAAAAAAAGGGGGGGAGTTTAACATACTGAGAAATATGGCTTCTAATACCAGGTCTGAAAATAACTAGCTCTGTTACTTTATTATTATTATTTTTTAATCTTTCTGGCTTCCAGTTGCACCATTGTTAAAATTCTGGAGTTAATCCCATGATTCTATGATTTGAATGTGTATTTTTCGTCATTTCCTATTTATTATTCTTACTACAACAGTAAGTCAGTAAGCTCTGTGAAAGATATGAATATATATTATGTGGGATCTGAGTTCCAAAAGGATAAATTAAGTATAATGGGTCAATAACACTTCGTGATGTTTTGATTTTAGCTAATAAACTATTCCTCTTAAGGAGTTAGTCAATTTTTCTCTTGTGAGGATCTTGCTTGATTCAAAGGGGAGACTGAGTGAAGAGACCTTAATTTTGCACATGCCTGAAATAGAATGAGAAATTTACTATTCATTTATTGATTTTTTTTCTTTTTCCTGGCAATTTAAAGGAGGGTTACTTTGCTAATGACCACAAAGTGGATCAAAGGGAGATTCTTGGCTGGGCCTGGATAAGCATTTGAGAACAGTTTTTCTTCAAAACTTCTCAGTGTTAGTGGTTTTCCAGATACTGTGCTGGAAATTGAAATTAGAATAATCTATCTAGTAAGTGAAGTCCCTGCTGGAATTATAACTTTAAACATTCATCAAAGTGATAAGAATATCATTAGATTCTCATTGTTACTATTTTAAGAAATATTATCTTCACAGATCTATGTCCTTTGATTACATTTAAAATGTAGAACAGTAGCCACTAATTAATTTTATTGAATCGGTTCCTTTTCAGTACACGTAACAGTGTTTTAAATGAAAATAGGGTACAAAAGTTAACTTTAGTTTTGAAGACTTTTTGAACCTTATTTTCTCTACTTGCTCACTAATATGTCAAATAATTTACCTTATATTTCCTTTGATTTTGAACCATTTTTCTGATTCCACACAGGTAAATTGCACAAGTTCTTTCATGTCCATGAACTACGGTTCCTTAGTTAACAATCATTAGAGCCAGCCCTCTCTGCTTTGTGCTAGCGTAGCCCTTGATACATTTTTTATACCTCAGCAGTATGCATTCTTCTTTAAAGACCCTCCCACACACACCTCTTCTGATGAAACTTCCGGAAAGGGGCAGCAGTACCTTATTAGTTTTCTAAGTATCTGGTAATATTACTGGTACATAAAATTATTTGGGGGATGAAGGATGAGTAGATGGATAATATAACGAACTGCAAAACTTGCTTCAGTTCAGTTCAGTCACTCAGTCGTGTCTGACTCTTTGTGACCCCATGTATCGCAGCATGCCAGGCCTCCCTCTCCATCACCAACTCTTAAGTGTAGTGGCTCAGTCGTGTCCGACTCTTTGCGACCCCATGGACTGTAGCCCACCAGGCTCCTCTGTCCATGGGATTCTCCAGGCAAGAATACTGGAGTGGGTTGCCATTTCCTTCTCCAGGGGATCTTCCCAACCCAGGGATCGAACCTGGGTCTTCCATATCACAGGCAGATGCTTTACCCTCTGAGCCACCAGGGAAGCCCCAATGGGCATAAGCTTGAGCAAACTCTGGGAGATGGTGAAGGACAGTGAAGCCTGACTTGCTGCAGCCCATGGGGTCCGTCAGACGCAACTGAAAAACAAGGCATGTGAAATGATGATGCTTTGAGAGAAAACTTAATAACCAGCAATATCAGACAAATAGGAAGAATGAAGAAATGAAAGCGCTCTTGGGGGAGGGTTAAGAGGAGAACAGTACCCCCAAAAAGCAGCACGGCTCAATACAGTACCCGCCTGAGCAGCAAACGCTATTTTCAGCCCTAGAAAATAAGACTGATGATCTGACTAAAGCTCAGGACAACCACATCCATGGTATTAAGGATGAGGCTGTAGCGGGGAAGGGGGAGGCAGAAATGAGACCTCAGCAGTCACGGTAGGAAGCTGAGAGACCACTTCTACACCCGACTCAGGCTATTTACAAGTTCAGGTCGGTCGTACTCAGCTGCCAAAGGGCAGAAGGGAGAAGGGGCCGGGCTCCCAGAGTGACCAGGGGAGAAGTCATTTAAACTCTGGGCTTCGCTCGCTAAACGGGCCTAGCTAATGGGTCTTGGGCCTCGCGCCAAGAGCTCCGCCTCTGGACCTTCCTCACTCCTCGGCGGGCCTGGAACCAGGAGCGCCGTCACCCCCACCTATTACAGGAAGCAGGTAAGCCCCGGACCACAAAGCCAGCAAACCAAAGGCCTCAGGCAAGGCGCCCCGGGTCCGTTGCGACCCGACCCGACCCAACGGGCCTTTGCAGCCGGAGCTCCCTGCGGGAGGGCGGGGGTGCTGGGCCGGCCCAGCGCCCGGGCGTGTAGACGTGCAGAGAACCGATGCTGCCCTCAACCCAGCACTTCAGCCACTCCCCTCCAAGGAGTCCCCCGGGGCCGCCGCCCTAGTCTCGCACTACTGCTAATCCTCACTCACGATTTCGTCAAGTCCACGGGCTCCTCACACACTGCCTTGGTCTATTCAGGCGCCACAGCCACTACGACGACCTCGTCCTGCGCACGCGTTACCAGTCTAAATTTTAGTATAAAAAGGAAATCCTTGTACGTTCATGGCTATGAACTTTAGATCATGCATTAACGCTGCTGCTAAGTCACTTCAGTCGTGTCCGACTCTGTGCGACCCCATAGACGGCAGCCCACCAGGCTCCCCCGTCCCTGGGTTTCTCCAGGCAAGAACACTGGAGTGGGTTGCCATTTCCCTCTCCAATGCATGAGAGTGAAAAGTAAAAGTGAAGTCGCTCAGTCATTAATGGGATACATTTAAATTCAACTACATACTTTTCACTGGAGAAGGAAATGGCAACCCACTCCAGTGTTCTTGCCTGGAGAATCCCAGGGACGGGGGAGCCCGGTGGGCTGCCATCTATGGTGTTGCACAGAGTCGGACACGACTGAAGCAACTTAGCAGCAGCAGCAGCAGCAGCAGCAACTTTTAAAACATTTGAAACAAATGTTTTCTACACCTTAGATTGGCACAGGTAATATTGGTACTAGTCCGCATAACTGGATTCTACAGAAACATTCAAAAGCCCATAATTTCCTTAGGCAACAGTTTCAAATAAGCCTATTTGATGCTAATAGTAAAGAATCAGCCTGCCAATGAAGCAGATGCCAGACACATGAGTCTGAACCCTGGGTCTGGAAGTTCCTCTGGAGTAGGAAATGGCTGCTCACGTCAGTATTCTTGCCTGGAAAATTCCAAGGACAGAGGAGCCTGGCAGGCTACAGACCATGGGGTCGCAGAGTTGGACACGACTGAGCATGCACACAAATATGTTATCACAATTCCCTAAGCTTAGGATCTGGCCAAAGATAAAGATTTCTCCATTCTTCACTCTCTACCACTATGTATACTTGAAAGTCTGCTGGACCTAAGAAATAGGAGTTATCTTCCTCAGCTCTGCACAACTCAAGAGGAGACACACAAAACCTCCCCCAACATCCACTGTTAATCAGTTTGGTCTGCTGCAACAAAGCCAGGTAGTTTAAACAACAGAAATGCATTTTCTTACAGTTTTGGAGACTGGAAGTCCAAGGTCAAGGTGCCAGCAGGGTCAGAGTCTAGAGGTCTCTCTCCTTAGGTCACAGAGAGCGGCCTTCTTACTGCGTCCTCACACGCCAGAAAGAAAAAGAGTTCTACTACCTCTTCCTTCTCTTATAAGGGCACCAGGCCTATGGCATTAAGGCCTCTTAACAACCTCATTTAACCTCAGTTATCTGAACTGATCTCCTAAAGTTCCTATCTCCAAATACAATAACACTGGGGATCTTTGGGTTGGGAGCTGGGGCTTCAACATAAATATTAGGGGACACAATTCAGTCTGTAACATGCACACTCTGATGTTCTCATGTATTTCTTTTTCTGTTATTTCTTGATTTAATTGAATACACCTGGACATAATATACCTAACAAGACACACCTTTAAGTTCAGAGAATATATTTGCCTTTGAGGTTCAGATCTGGGTATTCTCTTCACATGCAAATTTCACCATCCCAATACAAGATAAATTTTTGCATATAATATGACTCATTCTGGCAATCTGGAATGAAATGAAGGAACCATCACAAATGGAGCTCACAAACTTTTTGCATTTGAAAGTGCCAAAAGTAGAGGAACTTGGCAAAGAGTACCACAAGAAAGACTTCCTTTATAATCTCTAACATTAGAATCCAAACCATACTTCGGTTAGATTCTATGATGTCTGGCATGCTATCTGATTATCAGCAAGTTGAAAGCTTTCAGTCTGCTGATTCTGTCAAAGATTTCTGGAAATTCAAGTGGTCTCTGAAGAAGCACAGCAGTAAAGTTGGTAATATAGTAGGGAGTTAAAGAAAAATGTAAATAGTTTTGTTGATGTCTAGATTGTCCCATGTGTTCCTTTTAAATAACAAATACTAGGCTCCATGTTATCAT
Source organism: Redunca redunca (assembly GCA_006410935.1). Taxonomy (NCBI): domain Eukaryota; kingdom Metazoa; phylum Chordata; class Mammalia; order Artiodactyla; family Bovidae; genus Redunca; species Redunca redunca. The sequence continues at coordinate 1,324,095 of SJYQ01001273.1, forward strand.
TCCAGTATTATCTTGATGAGCTAGGCATTTGCTATAGCTGTCCTTTTAAGTTTTGTGTTATTAGGTAGGCAAATATTTCATTTATGCAAGGTAAGCTTAACACTGCAGTGGCATTGCTCTGAAAAAAAAATCAATATGTATTTTAAGTTACACATATAATTGTTTTGTGTTTTGGTGCCTAATTCCTCTCCTTGAAATGCATGAAAAACATTAAAATGTTCAAACTGTTTCCTTTAATTCCTTTTATGCACTTTTGTGGGAGGAATTAACCTCCACACTCTAAAATGATTGTATGTATAATATTAAAAATGGAACATCTCATTTCCTTTTTATTTCTGTTGTGGGGATTGTAAACACCAGAGGTATCTAATGAAGACCTTACTTTTACAACATCACAGAATGAAAAAGGCACATTGGAAATACAACTAGAAGCTTGTCTTTCAGATTGGTCCCTAGACCTAGTGAACACATTGATTTTTTCCCCCCATTTTTCTTGTTGTCTTTATCTTACTTCAAACTTCTAGTGAATTTAATGTGATAAGGTATCAATAAAGCAGCTGCATAGAGGCCATCATCTAGCTGCAACGTGAGCCTTCTTTATTAGAGTCTTTGATTATCTAGTTTTAAGCCTGGAGGTAAGGATTATATGCATCTAAAGTCAGTAAATTCTGTCTATAATCCAAGTCCACAAAAAATAGTCTAATGACCACTAACACTACAGACCCTCCTTTTTTTTTTTTTTTACACCCCTTCTCCTGTAGGCCATTAATTCTTTGGGGGTTAGGAGGGTAAAAATTTCTTTGCCTAACCAGGCCTACCTAGCTGCTGTTTATCAGATCCAGACACTGTTTCAAATGGAATCTGATTTACTCATTTCACTTATAAATAATAATTGCTTAAAGTTTAAAATATTTCCTTTTGTAGTATTGTTGACTTTATCCAATATACAGTTATAAGCACATGGACAATCTTGCCAACAATTTTTTGACAGTAATACACAATTTTTAATAATATATACAAGTATTAATAGCAAAGTTAAGTAGACTGATTTCCTCCCTTTTAAATTTCCAGCTCTATAAAGCACAGGGAATTCTAATCAATGCTCTGTGGTGACAAAGAGGGGGCAGATGTATATGGGTACAGTGTGTGTTAGTCACTCAGTCATTTCTGACTCTTTGCAGCCCCATGGACTGTAGCCCATCAGGTTTCTCTTTCCATGGGATTCTCCAGGCAAGAATACTGGAGTCAGTTGCCATGCCCTCTTCCAGGGGGTCTCCCCGATTCATGGATTGAACCCAAGTCTCTTATGTGTCCTGCATTAGCAGGTGGGTTCCCTACGACTAGCGCCACCTGGGGATCCTATATATATCAGTGTGTGTGTGTGTGTGTGTGTGTGTGTGTGTGTGTGTGTGTGTGTGTGTGTATACACACACACATACCTGATTCACTTTGCTGTACAGAAACTAACACAACATTGCAAAGCAACTAAATTCCAATAAAAATAATAAATAAGTAAATAAATAAAATTCTAGCTTTAGTTTATTGAAGACTGAATTATCCATGAATATTCATTCAACAAATGTGTTTCAATAATTATAAATTCAAGTACTTCTAATACATTTGTATGCATGCATGTTAAATCTTAATTCATTTTTTCTAATAAATCAAATAGCAAAAATCACATCTGGAGAACAAAACATTCCTGCTTGAATTGCAACTTTTGTTTCACACAACACCAGTGTCCCTTCCATTGACAGGGCCTAAAGCATTTCAGGTTTAAACACGATTTAGACAGAAACTCAGACTTTAAAGATTCCATCTTGCAGTCCTGACAAAGTAATTGGCTGGAAAAATTATAATAAAATTTTCATAAAGTTCACATTCATGAAGTGACAAAAATTGCTTTTAGGAAATTACGATATTAATAATTTACACTCATGTCAATAGCATTTCCAAAATAACTCAAGCTTTCTACCTTGAAAATTATGAATCTACTTTGATTTTTCTCCCACACACAGTTAAACACAATGAGAGACATTGAGATCTAGATACAGATTATTCATTTAAGAAGATAGCTTCTTGTTTAATTAGAGATTTATCATTTTAACTAGCTGTACTATTGCTCTGAATTAGTTTTCAAGGGTTTGCAGAATTAAAGATGGTAAAAATTGATGAACCTTAGCTGTATTTCCCCCCGAAGGGTACAAACTTTTATTACATTTCAGATGCAAAACACAATTAGCCTCTAACCTAACCATGTTAATCTCCTTGAGTTAAGCTTATGTGTTTCTGCTTGTCTAGAAACTTTTAATGAAAGATCTATGTCTTTCACAGCCAATTTTAATAACCTCTTTATTTGCATCTCTGCCCTTGTTTAGAGGAGGAGTTAATACAATAAGCTCCCAGATTATAGAACACTCTTTTAAAATTGAGGATAAATAAAATTCTGTAATGTTCAGCTGGAGCAGCACTCAGCAGGAAACGGACATCAACAATAAACATTTTTCAAGTTCTGAAAGTTTCCTTGTAATTAACTAAGAGGAGTACATTAGTGTCATCTCTTGCGGTCCATTCTGTAAATTCAACTCCTGGCATTAAGCAAGGCCATTTTGATAAGACTGAATTTGAAAAATTCATTTATTTTATCGATAAATATTCCTTTAAAGGTGATTTTTTTTTTTCTCAACAACAAAACTGTTGCAACGTATCCTAACATTTTCTGCAGCATAATCTCAAATGCTTACCTACTCCCAAACTATATTTTCTGCTGTGCAAAGTTTGTGCTTGGGTAAATAGATCCTGTCTCAAAATGGGAAATAAATGGTCACTTGTGGATTTCCTCACTCTGGGTTAGAATATATGGCATAGTTACTCCTTGGTTTATGATGGTTGGTGGTTTAGTCGCTAAGTCGTGTCCGACTCATTGCGACCCCATGGACTATAGTCTGCCAGGCTCCTCTGTCCATGGTATTCTCCAGGCAAGAATACTGGAGTGGATTGCCATTTCCTTCTCTTACCTCCAGTGAAATGTTTGATAATTATTGTGGGCATTCTAGTTTTATCTTGTAGGAAGGATTTAGGTTAGATTATAAAAGAATAAAGAAAGAGAGTAAAAAGAAAATCAACATCCTCCATTTCCACGCTAGAGACTTAAAAGTTGTTTTCTGTGGTCCAGAATTAGCTAAAATATAAGAACACAGTAAGCTGATTAACCTTTCACTGTACTGATAGTCTAGCACAATGTAATCTGTTTTGTTACCAATGGTGTGCAATTATTTCCTCAAAATATAATGGAGAAATTGTGCACTGAAAAATGGGTTTATTTTGGATATTTAATGGGAATTTTCTCCAGAAATACCACACATAGAATTTTGAAATTTAAAATCAATACAATAACATCTTCTGACAAATAGCATCACTTTATTTTTCAGTCACTGAACAAGGAAATGCCCATACACAGAGGCTGTGCCTAATTCAACATCCTACACATAGCATAGTGTCTATCTTATGAAGATGAAGACAATCCATAAAGATTTATTGAATGAAGACTGAATACATGAAAAAAACATAAATTTCAAAAAAGATTTCAGAAATTTCAGCCTCATTCAAGTAACACAATTATGTCTATTATTGGTATACATTTTCTTGCCTCATAGAGATTCTTAATGTTCTATAGTCAATAAAATCATATTCTACAAGGAAGAGCCACATGACTCTGACACCAAATTATGAGCAATGTAGACCCTACTGTGCTCCTTCCTCAGATTATTTCAAGATTCTTACAATGGACTCATTGCCTGAAGTTTCCTCCTAGCTCAATCCTTCAGTTCAGTTCAGTTCAGTCGATCAGTCGTGTCTGACTCTTTGCAACCCCATGAACTGCAGCATGCCAGGCCTCCCTGTCCACCAACTCCCAGAGTTTACTCAGACTCACGTCCATTGAGTCAGTGATGCCATCCAGCCATCTCATCCTCTGTTGTCCCCTTCTCCTCCTGCCCCCAATCCCTCCCAGCATCAGAGTCTTTTCCAGTGAGTCAGCTCTTCCATGAGGTGGCCAAAGTACTGGAGTTTCAGCTTCAGCATCATTCCCTCCAAAGAAATCCCAGGGCTGATCTCCTTCAGAATGGACTGGTTGGATTTCCTTGCAGTCCCAGCGACTCTCAAGAGTCTTCTCCAACACCACAGTTCAAAAGCATCAATTCTTCGACGCTCAGCCTTCGTCACAGTCCAACTCTCACATCCATACATGAGCACTGGAAAAACCATAACCTTGAGTAGATGGACCTTTGTTGGCAAAGTAATGTCTCTGTTTTTGAATATGCTCTCTAGGTTGGCCATAACTTTTCTTCCAATGAGTAAGTGTCTTTTAATTTCATGACTGCAGTCACCATCTGCAGTGATTTTGGAGCCCAAAAAAATAAAGTCTGACATTGTTTCCATTGTTTCCCCATCTATTTCCCATGAAGTGATGGGGCCAGATGCCATGATCTTCGTTTTCTGAATGTTGAGCTTTAAGCCAACTTTTTCACTCTCCACTTTCACTTTCATCAAGAGGCTTTTTAGTTCCTCTTCACTTTCTGCCATAAGGGTGGTGTCGTCTGCATATTAACCCTAGGCTATTTCCTATTTCCCCATTGCTACTTGAGATAATTTTCTGCAACATGGTTTCATTCTTACCTTTCCCTAATAACGGTTTTGAAATAGCTAGGATACCACTGCTTCAGAAATAAAGTCCAAGCTATACAGTACATTCATGGCAAGTAGAATTTGATTCTTTATCATCTGACCCAGGTTTGATTGCTGGGTCAGGATTCTTCCTGACCCGGGTTTGATTGCTGGGTCAGGAAGATCCCCTGATGAAGGGAATTGCTACCCACTCCAGTATTCTTGACTGGGAAATCCAATGAACAGAGGAGCCTGGCAGGCTACATGGGTTGCAAAGAGTCGGACACAACTGAACAACTAACACTTTCAGTTTGTTTCCTCTGCCCACAAAATATTTCTCCATTTCCAATCCTCACTATTCAACCATCAAACCCAGCTCCAATATCACCCACTCTTTGAAGCCTTCCAGAATCATTCAGGCAGAATTTTTCACTCCCTATTCTGTGATATGATAATATTTACTATGTATTTTTGTAACAGCACTGACCATATTCAATAATAGTATTTGTTAGGGGCTATAACTCGGCCTACATGCATTTATGTCTCTCCGTCTTCTGAGAGGAAAAAAAGACTCCCCTTATTCATCTTTAAATGCCTAGCTTCTAGAACAGTGTGAAGATGCAGATGAGTTCAATAAATATAAAGAGAACATGAAATAAAGAGGTCACAAAGAACTTAGGGACACATGTTTTGCCTAGTGACTAGACTGATGGACTCCCAAAAGACATGTGCAGCTTCCTGAAGTCTTTTGTTGCCGGTGTCAGAGAAAGAGAGCTCTGCAGGTGTCTCAGCAGCCTCTTGCTGGCAAATCACTTCTCAGTATAAAGTAAATGCAGATAGACTGTTCCTCTAATACCTGGGGCAGGAGCCAGCTTGTCAGCTGAGCTAACTGTAGTGGCCTCTGCCTGTCAGACCTCAAGTGGGTATGTTTTCCCAAGATAACTTGCACTGAAGGAGAAACTGGGGCCTGCTCACAGACTCTTAGTAACCAATTTTATTTTATTTTACTTTCCATGACCATTTTATTGTGTAATATGGTTTGCTTTATTTCTTTTAATTTTTATTTTGTATTGGAGTATATTTGATTAATGTTGCATTAGTTTCAGGTGTACTGCAAAGTGATTCAGTTATATATATGCATGTATCTATCTTAAAAGGGTATCCACTTTCAGAGAGAATTTATCTGCAACTCTTTTCTTTCTTCATTTGGAAGGACACACATGAGTATGTAAACTGAGTGAAATGATATCAATCAATGGTACTAAAACAATGAGAGGGAAGGCAAAGAAGGAAGTCCTTCCTATATGTTGAACTTTTGCTGGTACACTGGGATGACCCAGAGGGGTAGTACGGGGAGGGAGGGAGGAGGGGACTTCAGGATGGGGAACATGTGTACACCCGTGGTGGATTCATGTTGATGTATGGCAAAACCAATACAATGTTGTAAAGTAATTAGCCTCCAATTAAAATAAATAAATTTAAATTAAAAAAAATAAAAGCAAAAAAATAATAAAGATTCACATGTTTTGGTAAAGTCTGGAAGCAGCATATATTTTGAAACAAAGCTCAATTTGTGTTCAAGTTATTCATGAATCAGGATCATTAAAAAATGTATATGATACATTTACAAGTTTTAAAACTAAATATTCTCCTTGAGTAACCTATTATTCCCTTGATTCATAGGCACTGTGTTTTATATATTTATTCTCGAATCCTCTAAAATTTTATACAAAATAAGATAAAAACTCTGGACTTCCAGAATTTAATTGACTTGAAAGGAAAGTGTTAGTCACTCAGTTGTGTCCAATTCTTTGTGACCCCATGGACTGTAGCCCACCAGGCTCCTCTGTCCGTGGGATTCTCCAAGCAAGAATACTGGAGTGGGTTGCCATTTCCTTCTCCAGGGGATATTCCCCACCTGCATTGCAGGCAGACTCTTTACCATCTGAGCCACCAGGGACTTGTCCCAGGTCAAAAGTGGTAAATGACAGAGCCTGAATCCAAACCCAAGTCTCACATATACTAAAGCCACTTTTATTCCCAGCACATTATAAATCTAGGGAGTAGCATCTATTATAATTGTAACTGTGTAGACTTAAAAATGCAGATGAAACATTTTAGCAGCTCATAAAACCATATGACATGCCATCCTAAAATGAGCATCAGGGGGTTATCCAACATGTATTGGGTTGGCCACAGAGTTCATTCAGGTTTTTCTCTAACACATCATGGAAAAACCCAAACAAACTTTTTCGGCCAACAACTGCATACGTGCACAAATTGAAACATGACTGTTGGCCCTCAAAGCAGTAACCAGCTACAAAGCCAAGACTTCAGTGTTGATTACATGGCTATGTGCTCCTCCTAAGATTTATAACCAAGAATCTCCCTCCAAGATGCGTTTTTGCCTATATTAGATATAATGTAGTTTTTGATGAGATGTTTTTATAAGATGTTAATCTTATAAAATAATACATAGTGATGAGATGGCTTTAATGGACCCAATTTCAGCTTAAAGAACAATTCAAAAGTTGTGTTTATAAATTTTCCTATACTGGAACACAAAGGAATATCTAAAAGTTAAAAAAAAAATTAAAATAAGAAAAAAATCCTCCTTCTTATATTTGTTTTACTCAAAACTGTGCTATCTAGGAAGACAAGGCTTTAAGTCAGATGCAGAGAAGTGATGGGTAATTAAGTCTGTGTCATTTATTCTGAAGAAAGAAGAGTCCTTTATCACAAATTATATTGCCTGTCCAGTCTCTCAGAAAGAACATTTTCACTTTGCCTTTTTCTCTTCAGTTATTAAAAATAAGCCCTCCAAATACAGAAACCAGACACAGTTACCTAAAGGAAAGAAGCCCTCTTATCCTCTCTCCAGGCATGTAGAGGAGCTGAGGCTCCTTTACCTCTGAGGCTTTGTTAGTGCCCCAATAACTGAAGCAAGATAAACTCTGACTGAACAAGCAATATGTTGACAGTGTTTGTGCAAAAGCTCCTGTGGCTCGGCCAGCTGGAATCAAACCAGAGCGCAGTGGCCCTAGTGCCATGGCTTCCATTATGCTGGCCCCATTCTTTCATCAGCAGTATCCAAATACAGTCATTCCTCTCTAGTTTAAATTTCTGCCCAGAATGGGCTTTTAATGGAATTTGTGTTTCTATAGAATATGCTTTCAAAAAAACAAAAACACAAAAAACAAAATGTACACTATATCCCTTAATCATCTCAGATGAGAATCATCATTCTTATTTTACTATTGTCACTAACCCTAATTGTTCTTTCAACACTGCAAAGTAGTTTTATATTCTTCATTCTGTATTATTCCTACAGTAATCTTATGAGGCAGAGAAGGTCTGTTTTCTTGTTTTCTTCAATAAATGGGTGAACTAAGAAATAGAAAGTGCACATCATTCAGTCTAGGGTCATGACATTTACTTGGAGTGTCTGAATTATAAATTATCATTAATTTCAGATCTTGTTTATTAGCAGTATTGTTATTAGAATGCATATATAACTGTAGATCAAATATCAAACGCCTTGGAGAAAACAAATTATAAGCATCCCAAGATAACCACTATTACTTTATTGACAGTATATATAGGATATAGGTCTGCATGCATGCTCAAATGTGTCTGACTCTTTGCAGCCCCATGGACTGTAGCCAGCCAGGCTTCTCTGTCAGTGGAATTTTTCAGACAAGAATACTGGAAAGTGAAAGTGTTAGTTGCTCAGTCATGTCCAACTCTTTGTGACCCCATGGACTGTGTAGCCTGCCAGGCTCCTTGTCCACAGAATTTTCTAGGCAAGAATATTAAAGTGGATTGCCATTCGCTTCTCTGGGAGATCTTCCCAACCCAGGGGCTTGAAACTGGGTCTCCTGCATTGCCAGTAAATTCTTTACCACTGTGCCACCTGGGTGGTACAGCACTTGCCTGCCAATGCAGGAGACATGAGAGATATGGGTTCTATCCCTAGGTTGGGAAGATCCCCTGGAGAAGTGCATGGCAATCCTCTCCAGTATTCTTGCCTGAAGAAACCCATGGATAGAGGAGCCTTCCAGGCTACAGGCCATAGGGTCACAAAGAGTCAGACACTACTGAAGCAACGTAGCACATACACGAGCATACACATACACACACACAAACACACACATTATATATATATACACACTGCAAAAGCAGGCATATAAATAAGTATAATCATATAAGATTGCAAACTATTTTTTCATCTTTTATGGGACATCATAATTATATTTTGTGCAATTGACCTATTATTTTCTAAGGATAAATTAGAAGATGTGTAACTTTTGAGTCAAAGAGGGAGCAAATTTGTAAGGACCCTATTAAGTCTTTTGACCCAGCTAAATCACCCAATTCCTCCTTAAAATTTTATATTTCATTGGAAATCATTACCCTACTACACCAATAGTTTAGTGACTGGCCATAAATAGGGATTGGATTTGGATTCATCAGACTTGGATTTGTTCCTTCAGAATACCATATCTACATAACCATTTCTTACCCACAGATTTTGAAATGAAACACTGGCATTGCTCATCATATACCCAACTTCAAACGGACAAACAGAATCAATTTGCAGGAGACTGCTTTGGAAGCTGAACACCTTCTCCATTTTCCTACTCAGAACCATCCCCAAAAGTAGGAGAAAAACTTGAATTGCAGTAATGGCAGTTAAAAAGACTCTGACTATGGTTCAGCTTTGGCTGAATTAAAAAATAAAACAAAGCATGAAGCATTTAGTATAGTCACATAGTATAGTCAAAGCATTTAGTATAGTCAAATCAAAGGATGTTCATCTTTCTATTAATATTTATATAAGTGAAATGTCATGAGTAATAATTCCCATTTTGTGCCTAGCAATGCTCTGAGTGTTTTATCTACATTATCACATGTAATGTTCACAACAGCCCCACGAAATGCTATTTCTAACTGTTGTTTTGCCCATAAGCAAAATTAGGCATAGAGATATTAAATGACTTCTCAAATAACATTAAGTTAAAAAGTGACAGAGCCAGGAATACAAATCAAGGCAGCCTGATACCAGAGTCCATACATTTCACCAACTTGCAATTGAAAATATGTATTTTTTAAATTTTCCTTCACTTATAATAAAAGTATTCCTTTAAATATTAGTTAGAATATATAGAAAAGTATACAATGCTTGTAAGGTATTTACTATTTGTCAGAAGTTTTTATAATACTCTGTGAGTCACTTTTAAAGCACTACATATACCAACTTTACAAATGAGATTCAGGCACAGAGAATAACTTTCCTCAAGGTCTTAACCAACAAATGGTAGAGATGGGAACCAAATCCAGACAGCTTGGCCTAGATCCAAGGGATTAACTTCAAAACTCAATTACTAAACTGCTTATCATTAACATTCATTTCAAGTTAAACATTTTCCACCAGCAAAATAATTGTGTAAAATGAGGTCTAAATACATGGAATGAGTCTGACACCCATGGAGGCTTGCAAACGAGACCAGATTTTAACTTTTTAGTGTAAAAAGAGAAAGAATAATGATTGACTGTATGGATTGAATTTTCTCACTTCAAAATTCATGTTGAAGTCCTAACCCACTATGTGACTGTATTTGAAGACAGGCCCTTTAGGAGGTAATTAAGGTTAAATGAAGTTATGAGGGTGGGGCCCCTAATCCAATAGGACTGGTGGCCTTCTAAGAAGAGAGACATCAAGGATGTGTATGTGCAAAACAAAGGTCATGCAAGATGCAGTGAGCTGATATTTGTCTGCAAGCTGAGAGGCCTCAGGAGAAACCAGTTCTGCTGGTACCTTGATTTTGGAGCTTCCAGTCTCCAGAACTGGGAGAAAATGTTTGTCTTATTTAAATAGTCTTTGTTATGTCAGCCCAAGCTGACTAAGATATTCACCAAACTCTAATATAAATCTGGTAACTAAAGAACAGGTAGGGGTGGGGGAGAATGTCCTAAAGAGAATTTTAAAATTAAATGGAATGTTAGTGAAACATTTCCAGAGCAAGGAGGGATATGTTTTAGGCCCTCAACACCCTTTGAAAATTTTGCCAAAAATTCCCAATATGATCACACAGGCATTCATTTACCCTACATTTATTTCATGCTAGATATATCACACCTGGTTAAAGCAGTAAAGAACTACCTTTATAGTTGCAGCAAAATTGGTGACAAAATAGCAAGTTCTGCAAACATGAGAAAGATCAACTTGATTTGTAAACCAAATTATATACCTTTTAATTTTAAGATCCTAACTTAACTCATGAATCTTTCATACTTGGTAATATCCTGTACATTAGAGATTTAAATTTTGTTGTGGTATAACAGTATCTGTATATGTTCAATTTCCATTACTCTTAATGAGTGTTCTGCTTAAACTGGTTTGTAAAAAGTTGACAGTGTGAAATGCATTCTGATTTTATGTAAAGATGAGATTCATCTTGCCATACCTCAAGCTCCAAACAGAAGATAAAATGCATATTTTAACACCATAACTATTTCTTACAACAGGAAAAAATTGACTAGATGTCTACTCCAATTTTAAGCAGTACAACTTATTCAATTTATAAAACTTTGAAGATAAGGTACCATAATTTACAGATAATTTACTTGCTCCAAATCCTTCTTGAACTGTGGTTTTACACTGAATGATTTCCCTAATCTGTGCTTGAGTTTGTCAATTTTGTTGTCCACTCCAACAAGAGGCATAGTCAGTGATGCATAATAATATTAGGTTTGTGGATCTGAATAGACATGACATTCTAGGGAAGAAAAAAAAATCAAACTGTTCTTAAAAGATACCATTTGAATTGTTTAAAACTTTTATTCTATTTCAGACATGGGAATAAATAGCTGATATCTATTTTTAAATTTGGTTGAACCGAGTATAATACCCATTGATACTGAAGTTTGTCTTCAGTATAAAATATCTGATGGACACTTTCCTACTAGAAAGTATCAAAACACAGTTCTTGCTCCTTTACATCTTATGCAGGGGCTTTGACATTATGCTGTGACATGCTTATGGACAAGTTTTTCTTTTGCACCATACTGCACAAGAAAACTAGCACTACAGAAGAGAATCATATCTTTTTAGTAATTTCACAAAATACAATTAGTGCTTCACTGACTATAGTTCAGTACATTGTATCATGTCAGTGGATACATAGATGGGTAAGGGAATGAAGAAATGGACAGTTTATGAACTTTAGTATGCACAATTCTACTTTAATGCTTTAAAAAGGTTGCATAAGATACCACAACTTCCTGAAGTAAAATACGGCTTTATATAATCGGAAGTTATTTTAACAAAAGAGTACCTTTGTAAGTAGGTTGAAAATATTTTACCTGAGTTAATAACTGTTGATACTTATCATTAGCAATCATATAATAATTTTATTAAATG
>SJYQ01001273.1:1337847-1352521 GCA_006410935.1 Redunca redunca
TGGCTGCATTAATTAAATTGGCTTCGAGCTTTATAGAAGTCTCCAGTAACTTCTTTTTAATTATAGCTTAATGCTTCTTTCTTGCACTTGCAAAATTGAAATTTCTCTCCTAATGGCTGTTTCTTGTACTTGTTCTCTCTTTTCCCAAAAGGGAAATAAGATTTTCATTTGAAGTTATGTCAATATTAGATATCAGTGGTAACTTGGTCAAGAAAGTTTTCATGTTTAATATTGCAATTTCCTATGTTTCACTTTTATAGATTTGTTTAGCAGAAGTTTTGGATATAATTTTTAAAAAGAAAGAGCTCTATTTATGAAGTAATAAAAACATCTGAATATTTATACAAAAACATAAAATATGAGATATTTTACATTAAGCTCTATACCAGTACAACAGAAAACCTCAGTCTAATGCTAATGTAAGTAAACACTGCTACTAGTAACCCACAATAAAATCAAAGACAAAATATAACTCAAAATATAAACACATTCAACTAAACTTTTAGCTGCTTAATTGTGTTATTTGCTACGTACTAAGGATATTGCCTGCATGCATGTTAAGTTACTTCAGTCATGTCTGACTCTTTGCGACCCTAAGGACTAGAGCCCACCAGCTTCCTCTATCCGTGGGATTCTCCAGGCACGAATACTGGAGCAGGTTGCCATGCCCTCCTCCAGGGGATCTTTTCAACCCACGGATTGAACCAATATCTGTTACATCTCCTGCATTGGCAGGTGGGTTCTTTACCACTAGCGCCACCTGGAAACCCTTAAGCAATCTTAAAAATTAAAATCTCTAAAAGCAGGTTATACATATGTGTGTGTGTGTGTGTGTACATATATATATATATATTTGCAATGAAGGTATACAATGTAAAAGTTTATGCCATTTCCAACCTGTAAAATCCTTCCTTTAATTTTATGTAAACTCGTCCAACCTAGGCAATTTCCAAAAACCTGAATCTCAAAAACCAACTAATAACTGTATTACATTTATGTAGCCTCATATGAGTAAGTAGAACATTGTTTTTAACAACCAGAGCACAGAGCCCAGAGTTTTAAAGTTCTATGAATAACAGAACTCTCTTATTCAGTACTCTCTTATAATGATACAACTTTTCTTCTAAAATTTCAATCAAAACCAAATACGCATATCCTTCTATATATTTTCCAACTGAACAACATACTCATTTTAATCACAATACCACTAGAAACAACTAGTCCAAGTTAATTCGATACATATACACTTTCCTTTCAATGATCATATTTTAGCTGTTAATATCCTAAGACTAAAAATCAATGTGTGTATGTGTGCTCAGTCATGGGCAACTCTTTGAGACCCCATGGCCTGTAGTCCACCAGACTCCTCTTCCATGGGATTCCCCAGGCAAGAATACTAGAGTGGGCTGCCATTTCCTACTCCAGGGGATCTTCCTGACCCAGGGATCAAACTCAAGTCTCTTGCATCTCCTGCACTGGCACATGGACTCTTTACCACTGTGCCACCTGTAAAGCCCTATAAATCAATGTAGTTCAGGTTAAAAACTAACAAACAAATAAAAAGTATATTAGCCATTCTTTTGACCTACTACTTCTCAGCATCTCCATTAGAGACTATTAAATACACCCGCTGCTTATGATGATTCCTGGTAAAGTATTCTTCTTCCTCAACTCAAGACCCGTTGCGAGGAGGGAGGGATGGGGGAAGAATAGTTAGGGTGTTTGAGATCAACATGTACATACTACTATTTAAAATGGACAACCAACAAGATACAGCATATGGAACTCTGCTCAATGATATGTGGCAGCCTGGATGTGGGGGGCAGTTTTGGGGAGAATGGATACATGTATAGGTATGGCTGAGTCCTTTTGCTGCCAACCTGAAATTATCACAACATTGGTTAATCTGCTATGAAAGTGAAAAGTTAAACTGTTAGTTGCTCAGTCAAATCTGACTCTTTGCGATCCCATGGACTGTAGCCCACCAGGCTCACCTGTCCATGGATTTCTCCAGGCAAGAATACTTGAGTGGGTAGCCATTCCCTTCTCAAGGGGATCTTCCTGACTCAGGGACTGAACCTGGGTCTCCTGCATTGCAGTCACTAGGAAAACCCAATACTCAAATATTAAAAAATATAATAATAATAAAAGACAAATCTTATTGTCACTCTTGGTTCTCTTTCTCTCACCCCACTTTTGTACTATGTCTGATTAGTCTCCTATTCCTTTTGTATCTACCATTGAAATATCTTTCTAAAAGGTCTTTCCCTATTTTCATAATCACTTCCCTAGATAGAAACTCCAATGTTTTCTCTATAACTAGTGTTTTAAAGGGTCTTCTTGACATCAATTTCTTTACTCCCTAATTTACTCTCCCAATTCTCCTCTGCGCTACAAGCTTTCTGAAACAAATTTAAACATCACGCTTTCTTGCTTACAGAACTTCTGATGGCTCTGGTGGATTTTAGAATAAAGTCCAGACTCCTCTGCCTTTCTTATATTCTTGTCAGTTTCTTCCAAGAACATTTGGAGAAAGCCCCTCTATATGAATATATTCTACTTTCTTTAACTTCAGTTTCTTAGCATTGAAATAGACTTCCTTTCTTCTATATATAGTGAATTTCTATTACTTTCCTAAAATTCAGCTCTATTATAACCCCTTTATATTGTAAGACACCTCAACATATCAGAGTTTATTATATCTTTTGTAATCACACTGTATTTTGTTTTTATACATCTCTCAAATATACCTTTAGCAGTAGAATAAATTGTCTTCACCCCAAGATATTTAGGAACCAGTGCAGTTTTAATCATCACTGAATTCCCAGTACCTAGAATAGTGACCAAAATATGGAAGATTAAATAAAAAAACATTTCTCATGCCAGGATACAACTCTTTAAATATTTATAATATGCAATTTACAAATAAAGTTTATTTGCACACAGACCAGTATCAATCACTTCAGAAACAACTGCACAAACAAAATGCAAGAGAAATTAAACTAAATTTCTTTTTCAAGCAATCTTTCCCTCAGAATAAAAACTAAGAAAAATAGTGGGCTTCATCTAGCTTCTAAAGCTCCTGGATTTGGACTCACTGAGTCAAACAAAGGCTGTCTACACTTTGTGTTTTCCAATTCAGAGATGCTTATCCTTTGTGTTTTCCAGTGTATGGATCTGACACCTAGTTTATGGAAAAGATAATTCCCTTTCATTATTGTTCATTAACAGCAGTATTGTTATTGCTAACAGAATTACTTGCCAGTATACTCTCATTTAAATATTGCTAAGCAATTGATGAAGGAATATGACTAAATTCTTCCTCCACATACAATGATCACAAAATATGTCCATCTCGTATTTTGTAGCCTGGGCAAAGAGAAAACATTTATGTATTTCATTTGTAAATTTGGGTCGGGTTGCTGTCTCAGTTAAGTTTCTCAAGGAGTAGACTTCTATGTAGGGACTTGAAAATAGGACATTTATTAGGGGATGCTCCTAGAATTAAACACCTAAAGGTGGGAGACAGGACTGAGCAGAGGGAGAAGCTGATCAATGATGCAGTCCAAAAAAAGACTTCAACCAACTCTATGTGATACTCTGAAGATATGACAGGCTTTCATAGTCATTTCCATTTGGGTCAAGGACACCTGGCCTTTATATGCTCTGTGATGATTAATCATTGGATGCACACTTCCTAGAAACATATGACCTTGAGCAAGGCAGGTTTTGTTTGTTTAATTCCTGAAAGTAATCTGGGTGGTACATCAACCATAGTTAAATTTTTATTTGTTTTCATTCTGTACTTGCTTTTCCATTATCCACGTACCTATCTTAAAGCATTAAGATAAGAAAAAGTCTAAAGCTAAAACATTTAGCAATATTATAAGAATTTTGCTATTATAATTATTANTAATATTCATTAAAGGGTCACTGTAATATAACAAAATATTTTCTTTTTCATTAAAAGAAAATAAGTGACATACAAAAGCAAAGTGGAACACTGTAGACTATCAGCTGATTTTATATGATGCTGAACCACAGAAGAGATGAACTAATATCACAAAATGACAAATAATATTTGATAATAGAATACAGCACTTTAAAGTGATGAGGCTGAAATGTGGAAGATTAAGCACAAGAAGAAGCATATCAAGACAATATCAGTTCAGTTGCTCAGCCATGTCCGATTGATTCTTTGCAACTGTCCCACGCCAGGCTTCCAACTTCAGGAGCCTACTCTAACTCATGTCTATCATGTTGGTGATGGCATCCAACCATCTCATCCTCTGTTGTCCCCTTCTCCTCCCACCTTCAATCTTTCCCAGCATCAGAGTCTTTCCCAATGAGTCGGTTCTTCGCATCAGTTGGCCGAAGTATTGGAGTTTCAGCCTCAGCATCAGTCCTTCTAATTAGTATTCAGGATTGATTTCCTTTGGGATTGACTGGTTGGATCTCCTTGCCATCCAAGAGACTCTCAAGAGTCTTCTCCAACACTACAGTTCAAAAGCATCAATTCTTTGGTGCTCAGCTTTCTTTATAGTCCAACTCTCACATCCATACATGACTACTGGAAAAATGATAGCTATGACTAAGACTGACCTTTGTTGGTAAAGTAACGTCTCTTCCTTTTAATATGCTGAATAGGTTGGTCATAGCTTTTCTTCCAAGGTGTAAGCTTCTTTTAATTTCATGGCTGCGGTCACCATCTGCAGTGAGTTTGGAGCCCCCAAAATAAAGTATCTCACTGTTTCCATTGTTTCTCCATCTGTTTGCCATGAAGTGATAGGACCAGATCCCATGATCTTAGTTTTCTGAATATTGAGTTTTAAGCCAGCTTTTTCAGTCTCCTCTTTCACTTTCATCAAGAGGCTCTTTAGCTCATCTTCACTTTCTGCCATAAAGGAATATCACATTTCCTCAATTTTAAGATGTGACTTTTCACATTATATCACCCCTGAAATTAGGATTGAATTTAGAATTAATAGAGGGTCATTTAATTGGACTTTTTTCTTTCATAGAGACAAAAAATAGTATGTCTTCTAACAGAGATCATCCTGGATTTGATGAAATATGGTATGGGTTTCAAATCTGATAAATGTGAAAATAATTGAATAGGTCTGATAAATTCATAAATGACTCTGATTTATAGTCCTGAGGTTTATATGGTGATCAGTTGACTGTAACTCAAGATATGGTAGTGGAGGTTAGTTTCTAAGCTGTGCTCAACACTTTTGTGATCCTATGAACTATAGCCCACCAGGCTCCTCTGTCCATGGGAATTCCCAGGCAAGAATACTAGAGTGGCTGCTATTCCTTCTTCAGGGGATCCTCCCGACCCAGGGATTGAACCCATCTCTAGCATTGGCAGGGGGATTCTTTACCACTGCCAATTCTGTGGATTCTTTCTCCACATCCTTCACCACCAGCAAAGCCCAACTCAAGATAAAGTTTATCATATAAAAATTGCTATGAAATAATTGTTAGGTTTTCAGGATGCCTTAGATAAAGTTATATGGTTTAATTACACTACCATTAATACTAGTCTTTACCATTATATTTTATGTGCAGATATATCACATATAGTGTCAGGAAGGGAAAAAGTGTATCTCTGTCCACTAGAAGGCATTCTCTGTCATTCTTCCTACTGGGTCTTGACAGTGAAAAGGAACGTCTCCTATGCTTTAACACTCATGGCACAGAAGAAGCATCTGCTTTTATTTTTTGAAAATGGTATAGTGAACTCCCATAACACCTATTCAAAATTGTGAATAAGAATAGATTTTATTTATTTTTATCTTACTCTGTTTTTCAAATACATCTTAGCTATAATATGGTATTTACAAAAGATAAAATTATTATTCTTATATTACACAACTCAGAAAATAATTCAGTCTCCATTTTTGGCCTTACTGTAATATGTTTTATTTTGAATTGATGATTTTATGACTTCAAACAAATCTCTTTTCATTTAAGGTCTCATTTCTGCACCCTTAAATTACTCCCTGCCACCCCTCCCCCCCCATACTGGTAACAACTAGTTTGCTCTACATTCTGTTGAGTCTGCTTCTTTTTTGTCATATTCATATGTTTGTTGTATTATTTAGATTCCACACATAAGTGATATAATACAGCACTTGTCATTCTCTGACTTATTTCACTTAGCATAATGCCCTCCAAGTCCATCTATATTGCTGCATATGCACACTTCTGTTTTTTTTAATAACTGATTAGTATTCCATTATGTATGTGTTGGTGTGTGTGTACAGCAGCTTCTTTATCCCTTAATCTATTGATAGACACTTAGGTTGCTCCCATATCCTCACAGTTGTAAATGCTGCTACTATGAACACTGGGGTGCACATACCTTTTCCAACTAGTATTTTTGTCATTTTAAATATATAGGCAGCAGTGGAATTGCTGGGTCATATAGTAGTTCTATTTTTCGTTTTTTGAGAAAACTCCATACTGTTTTTAACAATGGCTGCATCAATTTACATTCCCACCAACAGTGTACAAGAGTTCCCTTTTCTCCACATCCTCGCCAACATTTGTTATTTGTGTTCTTCTTGATAGGCATTCTGACAGGTGTGAGGTGATATCTCATTGTGGTTCTGATTTGCATTTTCCTGATGATTAGTGACGTTGAGCATCTTTTCACATGGCTGTTGGCCATCTGCATTTCCTCTCTGGAAAAATATTTATTCAATTCTGTTCATTTTTTAATCAGGTTGTTTGTTTCTTTCGATGTTGAGTTGTATGAGCTGTTTAAATATGTTAGAATATTAATCCCTTATCTGTCATATCATTTGCAAATAGTTTCTCCCATTCAGTGGGTTGTCTTTTCATTTTGTCAATGGTTTCCTTTGCTGTGCAAAAATTTTTAAGTTTAATCAGGTTCCATTTATTTTTGCTTTTATTTCCTTTACTTTAGGGGATAGATCCCCCCCAGCCAAATGCTGTGATTTATGTTGAAGAGTGGGCTGCTTATGTTTTCTCCTAGGAATTTCACATTATCTGACCTTAATATTTAGATCTCTAATCCATTTTTAGTTTATTTTNCTAAACAGCAAAGAAGTGGTACAGCTTTGATGAATTTTTCAAGTAAGTTTGGTTTCTCTCTGTTATACCAAAGAGCATGCTTACCTATAGTGTTATAACAAATAGGCAACTCAGTCTAATGAGGGAGACTAGTTTTCCCTAAGTGGTGTTACAAAAAAAGCTTAAGACAATGGTCCTCTAAACATGACACAAAGTGGCAACTGAGATTATGGAAGATTTTATACTGGAATTATAACAATTATTATGTAAACAATAGCTTCTCTCTCTCTGTTCCNAGCAGTGTCAAGCTGTGAAGCATCTAGAGCTCATCTGCATATCCTAATTTTCATCCAAATTTTTATGGTGCTGACCATCTGGATGAATGAATGCTACAGATGACTACCCAGGTCTTTTCAACAGAAGCTAAAGTTATGCCTGCTGCTATGGAAAAAATATATTTTGGTTGATCCTTAGGAAGTCAATTTGTCAACATGCTGAAAAGTGGAAATGTGCCTGGGTATGTTCTGTATAGAATTTCTCTTCTACATATTAATTTATGTTTCTATAAACTTTATAAATAAGACTTCAGTTCCTGTTTACTGGTAAGGAGATTCAAAAACTAAGATTGGAGTCAGAGTACAGTACTTGGGTTTAAGTCAGGTTTTAACACTTTTCCTGTTTTTTGTTTGTTTGGTGTATGTGTGTGTGTGTGTGTGTGTGTGTGTGTGTGTACATGTGTGTGAGACAGAGAGAGAGAAAAAAACTCTAACTCTCTGAACTCAAGGGTGTTCATCTTTTCATAGGGATAATAATATGTAGTTGACAAATTGTTATAAAATTTGAATCAAAATAAGGAAGACAAAGCAGAAGTTGTTTGTTTATAAAGACTAATAACAGTGAAACAAACTTGTAAGGCTGATCAAGAAACAGAGAAGGCCAATCTAGAATCAGAAAGTCCTAGAGGAAAACATAGAGAAACAGATTTTTGACATTAATCTTGGCAATGATTTTTTTTTTATATTATACTGAAGCATAAGGAATAAAAGCAAAAATCAACAAGTGAAATTATATCAAAGAAAAACAACAATAAAGAAATAAAGGATCAGCAAACTGAATTGGCAATCTACAGAACAGAAGAAAATACTTGCAAATCATAGATCGTATCAGGTGTTAATACCAAAATACGGACTTCCCAGGTGGCTCAGTGGTAAAGAATGTGCCTGCCAAGCAGGAGACACCTGCCAAGCAGGAGACATGGGTTTGATCTGGGTCAGGAAGATCCGCTGGAGAAGGAAATGACAACCCTCTCCAGTATTCTTGCCTGGGAAATCCTATGGACAGAGGAACCTGAAGGCTATAGTTCATAGAGTTGCAAAGAGTTGGATATGACTTAGCAACTAAGCAGCAGTGGCAACATCCAAAATATATGAAGAACTCATACAACTCAATAGCAAAAAAGCAAAATAAAACAAAACAGGCAGAGAATCTGAATAGACATTTTTTTTCCAAAAAAAGGTACACAGAAGACCAACAGGTACATGAAAAGATGCTCAGCATTACTAATCTTCAGAAAACTGCAAATCCAAACCACAATGAGATATCACCTCACACCTGTTAGAATGACTGTTATAATAAAGATAAGAGATTAGTGTTGGAGAAGATGTGAAGGGAGCCCTTGTGCACTGTTGGTACAGCTACAGTAGAAAACTATATGGAGGTTCCTTGAGAGGTTAAAAATAGACCTACCACATGATTCAGGAATCCTACTTCCAGGTATATATCTAAAGGATATGAAATTACTACCTCAAAGAGATAGCTTCACTTCCATGTTCTCTGCAACATTACCTACTATAGCCAAGATATGGCTATGCATCCACTGATGGATGGATACATCCACAATGGAAGGCTATTCAACCGTAAAAAGAAGGAAACCTGACATTTACAACCACATGGATGGACCCTTCACACACTGTGTTGAGTGAAAATAAGTTAAAGAAAGACAATATTGTATAGTCTCACTTATATATGGAATGAAAAAACAGCCAAACTCATAGAAATGGAGTAGAATGGCAGCTGCTAGAGTTTGAGGAGTGGAAGAAATTCAGAGATATTGTCCAAGGCTACAAATTTCCAGTTAGAAGATTAATATGCTCTGAGGATCTAATATTCAGCATTGGAACTATAGTTAATACTTTACAGTTGACCCTTGAACAACTTGGCGATTAGGGGCACTGACTCCATGTGCAGTAGGAAATCTGAATTGCACTTTCCAATATGCCCTCCACATCTGAGGTTCTTCATCTGCAATTCAACTAACTGAGGATCATGTGGTACTATCAGTTCAGTTCAGCTGCTCAGTTGTGTCCAACTCTGTGTGACCCCATGGACTGCAGCACATCAGGCTTCCCTGTCCATCATCAACACCTGAAACTTGCTCAAACTCATGTCCATCCAGTCAGTGAGGCCATACAACCATGTAATACTCTATTGTCCCCTTCTCCTCCTGCCTCAGTCTTTCCCATCATCAGGGTCTTTTCTAATCTGTGAGTTCTTTGCATCAGGTGGCCAAAATATTGGAGTTTCAGCTTCAGCATCAGTCCTTCCAATGAATATTCAGGACCGATTTCCTTTAGGATGAACTGGTTGGAGCTCCCTGCTGTCCAAGGGACTCTCAAGAGTCTTCTCCAACACCACAGTTGAAAAGCATAAATTCTTCAGCACTCAACTTTCTTTATGGTCCAACTCTCACATCCATACATGACAACTGGAAAAACTATAGCTTTAACTAGATGAACCTTTGTCAGCAAAGTCATGTCTCTGCTTTTTAATATGCTGTCTAGGTTGGTCATAGCTTTTCTTCCAAGGAAAAAGCATCTTTTAACTTCATGGCTGCCATCACCATCTGCAGTGATTTTGGAGCCGAAGAAAATGAAGTCTCTCACTGTTTCTACTGTTTCCCCATCTGTTTGCCATGAAGCGATGGGACTGGATACCATGATCTCAGTTTTTTGAATGCTGAGTTTTAAGTCAGTTTTTCACTCTCTTTCACTTTCATCAAGAGACTCTTTAGTTCCTCTTTGCTTTCTGCCATAAGGTGGTGTCATCTGTGTATCTGAGGTCATTGACATTTTCCCCAGCAATCTTGATTCTAGTTTGTACATCCAGTCCATCATTTTGCATGAAGTATTCCACACATTACTTAAATGAGTAGGGTGATAATATACAGCCTTGATGTACTCCTTTCGCAATTTGGAACAAGTTCATTATTCCATGTCTGGTTCAAACTGTTGCTTCTTGACATTTATACAGATTTCTCAGGAAGCAGGCAAGCTGGTCTGGTATTCCCATCTCTTTCAGAATTTTCCATAGTTTTTTGTGATCTACAGAGTCAAAGGCTTTAGCATAGTCAATGAAGCAGAAATAGATTTTTTTTTTCCTGAAATTCTCTTGCTTTTCCGATGATTCAACAGACATTTGCAATTTGATCTCTGGTTCCTCTGCCTTTTCTATATCCAGCTTGAACATGTGGAAGTTCTTGGTTCACATACTGTTGAAGCCTAGCTTGGAGAATTTTGAGCATTACTTTGTTAGTGTGTGAGATGAGTGCAATTGTGCAGTAGTTTGAACATTCTTTGGCATTGCCTTTCTTTGAGGTTGGAATGAAAACCTACCTTTTCCAGTCCTGCGGCCACTGCTGAGTTTTCTAAATTTGCTGACATATTGCATGAAGCACTTTCACATTCAGCACTGTCTTTTAGAATATGAAATAGCTCAGCTGGAATTCCATCACCTCCACTAGCTTTGTTCGCAGTGCTTCTTCCTAAGGCCTACTTGACTTCACACTTCAGGATGCTTGGCTCTAGGTGAGTGATCACACCATCATGGTTATACGGGTCAATACAATCTTTTCTGTATAGTCCTTTTGTGTATTCTTCCTACCTCTTTTTTAATATCTTAGTACTATAGTACATATTTATTGAAAAAATATTCACATATGAATGGACTTGCACAGTTCAAACTTGTGTCTTTCAAAGACTAACTGTATTATATGCCTGAAAGTTACTAAGAGACTAGGTCTTAAATATTCTCACCAAAATATGTAATTATGTGCAGTGATGACATGTTAATAAACCTTATTTTGTAATCATTTTGCAATATATACATATGTGTGTTTGCATTTATAGCAAATCATCACTTTTTATACTTTAAATGTACATGAAATCATATGTTACTTATATCTCAATAAAACTGAGAGGAAAAAGAAAATAGAGGACAAATAAATGTTCAATGAAAGGCAGGATACAAATACATAAAATTAAGCATATTTAAAATCATAAACAACTTTTGAAACTAACTTATTCAAATACATATAAAAATTCAGATGAATTAAAGAACATTCTAGACAAATAAGTTATCAAATTTGATTTATGAAAAAGAAAATCTGACTATCCCTAATACTGTCAAATAATATAAATATGATGAAGAAACCCAAATAGATGTTTTTAAAAACTGCAGGATTTTACTTAATCAGGAAAATACAAATTAAAAAGCTGTTACTCTACAGATGTTAATATCTTATAACTTCAAATAATAATAATGACTTGAAGTAATGGAAATACTGATAATGGTAAAAGTATAAGTTTGTGTAAGCAATTTTCAGAGGAAATTCTATTCAAACTTAGTAACACGAAACAGTTACCTATTATCCAAGGCAGCAACTTTACTTGTAAACAGCCTCCCTAGAGGAAATCTTGTACATGATTACAAGGGTACATGAGACAGAATGTATTGCTGCAGTACTGTATATAAGATCAACATGGTACAACTCTAACAGTCTTTCAGTCAGAGAATAGACAATTAACCTGATGTTTATTCATTCAATTCAATATTATACAGCAATCAAACCACATTTTCATATTAACATGGGCAAGTCTCAAAAATAGCACATTGACTAAAAGAGTATGTTGAGAAAATATGCATACCTCATTATGCCATTTTTCTACATTTTAAATATAAAAAACATCCACACACACTGTTTTGTATAAGATTCACATCAACTTCTAGATGGTTACTTTTGTACGTTTCTTTATCTATAGGATATAAAGCAAGTATAAATACCAATACTGTTAAATCTTAGATTATGTGTCTGTCATATTATGACTACTATTCTGCTTTATTAAATGGTTATGTAGTTTAAAAGAAAATAAATTTGTATAAGAAAAATATGAGAATAGCCCTAAGAATCATTCATTGATGAATACTTAATATGAAGTAAGAGAATGTAAATCATAATATGAAGCTTACTCCTAGTATACAGTGGTAGCCTCTAAATTTAATTTCCTCCTAGAAGAAACTAAGATTCCTCTGATAAATGACTCATTCCAAGGTCCAGGTCAAAAAATGTACAAAATGATCCTACCAAATCATTTTGTATGAGAATGTAGGCTTAACACAATAGAGTATAGGGGCAAGATACAAAGGCAAGATCCTTCTAGTTATGTTATATACAATAGTGAGTTAGATGGTGAACAAAAGCCATTGGAATACATTTTTAAAATTACAGGATGCTTGGGGCTGGTGCACGGGGATGATCCAGAGAGATGATATCGGGTGGGAGCTGGGAGGGGGGTTCAGGAATGGAAACTCATGTACACCTGTGGCGGATTCATGACGATGTATGGCAAAACCAATACAGTACTGTAAAGTAAAATTTAAAAAAAAATTACGTGTTTTTGTTAAAACTTCTTATTTGTTAAAACTTCCAAGAAAGATGGTTTGATCTCCCAATTCTCCTTAATCCAAATCCCTGAATAATGTTCCAAATAGGTAAGGAATTAACAAATCTAATATGACTCACACTAAATTACGTCTTGCAATGTAGATCTTATTGGTAATTTTGCTAGAACTCCATTTACCTTGGTTTTTGTTTTCATTTTTCAATCGTTTAAAAACATATTTATTGGGCCATGCATCTATCAGTATGTTTTTGCTAAGGTTCCATGAATAAAATATCATTCTCAAGAAAGGCAGCTGACTCTTCACCTGCAACCCATCACATCAACAATAATGACAAAGTGGAAGTATCTTCAGATCAAAAGAGTAGCTTCATATCACAGCCTAAATTCTTTCCAAACTATTTCAATTGCAACCATGGTAGCCTCTTTATTACACCAGTGAAAGCTTAAATTTTAAAAATGATTTACACATTGTAAAAGCTCTACTAGGTTTGGAATACTGACAACAACAACAAAAAAATGGAATACACAGAGAAAGCTATATACCACTGGATCATTTAGTTTCAAAATAAGCTCATTCAAGTACAACCTTGGCCTAAACCCCCACCTGCCTTCACAGTCAGAGACTATATTTAAATTTTACTTAAGGTTAAAGTCTAAACTGAAAGTCCAGACTCAAAAGAGTGGGTCAAAAAGAGACCAAAAAAAAAAAAAAGTTTCTACTAATTCCCAAACTCTGCCGTTGGAAATCTAGTTTCTCTGAGGTTCAGCATTCATGAGTAAATTCCATCCTCTTTTAGGGTATAATCCATTCCAGTGAACCCCATAAACACTGACTGAATCAATGGGTTTAGCAGGATGGGTTTAACTAACATATTCAGTTATTATATATTAACACTATAAATATCCAATGTATTCCAAGTCAATACACATAGAATTTAGAGTTAACTTTATTCTCATTCCAGTGACAATGTAGATTTTACCCAAGCCCTATAATCTTAGTAAAAACAGAAAACGTTAAAGAAATCCACCTACCCATTTGTGTTTTGGAAAAGAGCTTATATAATGAACTGCTGTTCAGTCACTAAGTTGTGTCCAACTCTTTGTGACCCCATTAACTGCAGCATGCCAGGCTTCCCTGCCATTTAATATTTCCAAGAGTTTGCTCAAACTCAGGTCCATTGAGTCGGTAATGCCATCCAACCATCTCATACTCTACGGCTGCTTTCTTCTACCCCCAATCTTTCCCAGTATTAGTTTTTTTTTTTTTTTTCCAATGAGTTGGCTCCTCACATCAGGTGGCCAAAGTATTGGGAGCTTCAGCTACAGCATCAGTCCTTCCAATAAATATTCATGGTTGACTTCCTTTAGGATTGACTGGTTTGATCTCCATGCTGTTCAAGGGGCTCTCAAGGATATTCTCCAGCATGCCAACTTGAAAGCATCAATTCTTTGGTGATCAGTTCAGTTCAGTTTAGTTCAGTCACTCAGTTGTGTCCGACTCTTTGTGACCCCATGAATCACAGCACGCCAGGCCTCCCTGTCCATCACCAACTCCCAGAGTTCACTCAGACTCATGTCCATTGAGTCAGTGATGCCATCCAGCCATCTCATCCTCTGTCATCCCCTTCTCTTCCTGCCCCCAGTCCCTCCCAGCATCAGAGTCTTTTCCAATGAGTCAACTCTTCGCATCAGGTGGCCAAAGTACTGGAGTTTCAGCTTTAACATCATTCCCTCCAAAGAAATCCCAGGGCTGATCTCCTTCAGAATGGACTGGTTGGATCTCCTTGCAATCCAAGGGACTATCAGAGTCTTCTCCAACACCACAGTTGAAAAGCATCAATTCTTCAGTGCTCAGCTTTCTTCACAGTCCAACTCTCACATCCATACATGACCAC
>SJYQ01001273.1:1362952-1375809 GCA_006410935.1 Redunca redunca
TACTTTTGAAGGCATCACATCATTTGAAATTTCTAAATTAGTGACCAATTAATTATGCATATCTTAAAATATTGAATTATTTGAACAGAAAAAGAAAAGAAAAACTGATCATTTGTTACCTAAAATATGTTAAAAATTCACATATTACCAAGATCTTAAAGTTAAAATTCAGTCAGATTAAGAATGATAGGAAATGATTATAAAATTAAGCATTAAATTTAGTGAAACCAACACAAATGCTTTAGGGTCAAGACCTTTTGTGGAGTGGTCAGACAGATTTACAGACAAAATGAAAAAGTAAGACATTTGTGGGTTGAGCAGATTTTGAGTTCAGGTTTTTATAGATAAAGCTGGATTTAGGAAGATGGTCATCTCAAGAGGTAAAAAAGAACAGGAGATTATGATTGATTATTTTATTTTAGCAAGGTTGCTTCAATAAAGATGATAAATTTCATTGAAATGACTTTGATGCATAATTATAAATATTTGCACATATACACAGATATAGGTTTCTACATAGACAGATAGATAAAATGATTAACATTTGTTATATTTTCAGAGAGGGTTTAGTCTTACAGAAAAAGTCTGCATTATTTGTAGTTTCAGCTTTGAGAGTGTTTTCACAATTCTCCTGTGTATTAACTTTGGTCTAGGTATGTACTAGAATATTTCTTATCATAACCAGTTATTAAAAGACTGCTTACACTGTAGTTTCAGTTTTGAAAAAGTTTTAAATTATTTTCTTTTATTACTGTCAGTTGCTATTGTCAGACCAGGTATTATGCTGCACGTTTCTTTGTTCTCTTAGCTAGTTTCTTTCTGAGCTATACTGTCTTTTGCTTGCTTCCATATTCCTCACTATCTAGCAATACTGACTGCTTTACAAATAAGACAATCAAGAAATAAAAGAAACTAAAAATACTAATATTTCTTCTTCAAATTTTATTTTACCCAACAAATTAGATTCCTACAAATAAGAATTCAGACTAGGGACTTGTAACTAATGCTGAATGCTTACAAGAGCAACAGTAGTCATTTCTTATAAATAACCTACTAAAATAGTGTGCAATTCTCATTTCTATGACATTTACGGTCATTTTCATATTAAAATAAAAATATTTGAGTGACCAGTTATGGCCCTCACTCGACTTGATGACCAGTTATGGCATCACCAACTCATGGCCATGAGTTTAAGTAAGCTCTGGAAGTTGGTGATGGACAGGGAAGACTGGAGTGCTGCAATATATGCAGTTGCAAAGAGTTGGACATGACTAAGCAGTTGAAATGAACTTAACTGACCAGTTATGAGTTATATCACAGAATCACTTACAATTATTGTCAACACTATTGACTAACATGCTCTCTTCAAGAGGTGAACAGTATTATCTATTTGGAAGAACATAAACAGACTATTCTAGACTAGCCTTTCCTGGATTTGTAAAGGCATAAAGGCATTCCACTTACTCTTTGCAATATTTGTTGTTCTGCTATCTGTTTTCCAGAAATTTCTGTTAAGTATCCCTAATGTACCTCATAAGACTAAAAGTGAGAGAGAAGAAGAGAGAGGAAAAGAAAAAGAGACACTGATTCTTTCCAATATCATTCTTGTTGTTTAGAACATTCAATGCCCAACTATATTCATAACTTGAACAAATATTTTATTTACTACGTGGACTCAGATAATCTGCCATTGCTATCATTCTTTGTGCTGCAAAAATATTTTACTAAGAAGTAATGTTGTAACTTCCTATTAATTGTCTTTCTTTAAAATTAGGGTTGTTCAGGTCAATTTGATAATTTCTTGAATCTTGAATTTGTTAATAGGAATATTTAAAGTTATGAGAGCCATTTTTGGTATAAGATGATATTACATTTATTATTAGCACATCTTTTTTTTTTTTTTTCTCTAATCTTTATCAGGTATCCTGTTGTCTGGTGAGTTTGCCAAAATTATTATAGATTGCAAGTTCATGAGTCAAAGAGAATAGGTGACTCAGGCACACAAATCCCAACATCTCCAGTGATTTTCAGGGAGTTTTTATAGACAAAACTTAGGGTGAGGGCTGTGGTGTGTATAACTCTCCTGAATGGCTCGTGATGAGATAACAGTAGGTGTCCCAGGAATCTCGTGCTCAGCCTGAAGTCACCATCCTCCACCTAGGTGGGGAACTCAGTTCCCGAAGAAGACCTCAAAGACACATTGTTATGTATATTTCTTGAGCAGGAACCACAACCCTGCCCATTGCTGCAGTACTGCTTCTAGACTGTTCTTTGTTTCTACATTCTCTTAATTTCCCCAATTAGAAACTCAGGGAAGGTCAGGAGACTTGAAGCCTTTTTCCTATAAACAAAAAATGGGGGACATAAAAAGACATTTGAACTCAGGAAGGCCTCATAGTGTCCTATTCTGTTTCAGTCCCATCTACTGTAACACTGTAACTTTTATTTTGATACAGATTTAATAACTTTTAAATATAATTTTAAAAAATTCTGTGACAACACAAGTTGTCATTCAATACAGTAAATTACACTGTGATAAAAAACATGGCTAGGATTTAGGAAATACAGGTTGTAATTATCTCATTATTATCTCATTATACTTCAATTGTAGGACTAGCTCTACGGTCTGTTGTTGTTTGTATGATTCACCAGATTGCATTCATCTGTGAAATACATGGCCAAGATAAATCCTAATGATTTCAAAATCCTGTGACTCTACAAGTAAAATATTTTGGCTTTACCTCAGTATATTAAAAGTCATATGCACATTGCAGGTCTTATATTCAAAAATTTCAATAAGAATTAAAATGTTGTTAAGAAATGGCACTAGAATATTATTAACCAATAAGAACTACATTTGAGGAAACAATCAGTACAAACCTATAAGAGCAGTTTTGCTTAATATGGAAATGATGTCCTCTATGGAAGAATAAACAATGAATGACTGAAGAGAATATCTGTGAATATCTATATTAAAAATTCTAGTTGTTCTTCAAATTCTGAAGTTTGTTCAAGCTAGGTTATAATTACTCCAAAACTCAGTTTGGAATTATTTCTCTAACTTTGTAGACTTGGAGTTTTCTTCTATAGAATGAGATTTCTTGGATAGCCTGAAGCCTTACTTAATGGCTAATTAAATTAATTTGGGAAATACCATTGGTAATCAACATAAGTGAAATCAGGAAACATGAGAGTGACTTGTTATTGTGGTTCCTAGTTCAGTAGCCAAGAGCATCACTGTGAACCTGTTAGAAATAAATTCGCAGCAGATTCGTAGATCTCACCCACCACCTACAGAAATCAGAAACTCTGGGGGAATGAAGCAATAACCTGGCTCACCAACATCTTCAATGATTCTGTTGGGGCTTCCTAGGTGGCTCAGTGATAAAGAATCTGCTTGTCAATGCAGGAGACACAGTTCGATTGGAGGAAATGGGAACCCACTCCAGTATTTTTGCCTGGAAAATCCCCTGGACATAGAAACCTGGAGGACTTCAGTCCATGGGATCCAAAGGGTCTGACATGACTGAGTACACATGCCTGAATACACACAGTGATTCTGTTGGGGCAAACACTGACAGACTCCATAGTAACCACTTACATGTGTTTTCCTAAACAGAGGTCCTGGTAATGTTACTACTCAGAACTAACAAGTTACCACCAACTAGAAAAATTTAGGGAAGGTCAAAAAGAGAGAGGAGACCTTGCTCCATATCTTCTACCAACCTTCCAGAATCTTCCTTGCTAAAATCTATCTTGGCTGATCAATGCATGCGCCACCAGGAAGGACCCTGAGTCAGAATGATTAGCCAGAGACAACCTAGAAACTAACCCCATCAGCATAAAACCCGAGACTGCGAGCCACAAGGCACAGCAGTCCTCCTGTATTCCCTTAACCTTCTGCTCTCCACCTGGGTGTCACTTCCCAATAAAGTACCTTTATTTTTCAACACTTATGTCTCCTTGGACAATTCATTGGCAAGTGTTAGATAAGAGCACGCTCCTGAGTCCTGGAAGGAGTCCTCCTTCCAGCAAACTTTAAGAATTTGCTTAAACATGTTAAACTTTAAGAATTACTGACCTTAGGTTATCAATGGGCTGGCATTATGAATGATGAAGAAAGCAGCTACTTATACGGTGTATTTCAGGTATATTAGACCTAATTGCAGGCTTTTCTGATGGCTCAGACTGTAAAGCATATGCCTGCAGTGCAGTAGACCTGGGTTTGACCCCTGGGTAGGCAAGATCTCATGGAGAAGGAAATGGCAACCCACTCCAGTATTCTTGCCTGGAGAATCCCATGGACAGAGGAGCCTGGTGGACTACCGTCCATGGGTAACAAAGAGTCGGACATGACTGAGCAACTACCACACACAGACCTAATTTATCTCTAATATATCTGAAATACATCATCTAAGTTATATAGTGGAAAACAAATTTTAGGTAAGCAGCCAGCAGGCACTAAGTGAACCAGATGAACACAAATCTGCCTTAAACAGGAGTTCAATTGTGTTACTGCCATTCTACCCATTAAAAAAACGAGAACAAGGATATTAGAATAATAATAGAATACATTGCTGGTTTAATACCTTAAATCTTAGCTTTGAGTTTAAATTCTATTTTAAATATGCTGACTTCAAGAAATTTAGTTCTTTATTTTTAAGAAAAACTGAAACATACAATTATCACTTAAGAATTTAAAACAATATATAATGTAACTCTAAAAATGTTTTATGAAGAGGCAACATTTACAAAGTCATGCTTGTCAAACATTAATGAATCACCTGAAAACCTTAAAAATTTCAAATATTGAATCATTAGACATGGGTTGGGCTTAGGTTCTGAATTTCTAACAAGCTCCTAGAGGATGTCCCTGCTGTTGTTCCATGAACGTTTGTGTAGAAAGTATATAGAGGTGCAATGGCCTAGTCTGGAGTCATATTGGAACCACCAGCTACCACTTGTAACAGTGTGAGTTTAAGCCAGTTATAAAATTTTTCTAGGTGCCATCTCTAAAATGCAGCTAGGAATATCCTCTATATTTTAAATTTAGAAATACTTATCTTTTAAGATATTCAAAATAACTTAGTCTGACACACAAGCTGATACTAATCTTTAGCTTTTAATATTTAGACCAAGAAGTTACCTATCACTACAAAATATATGTCATTTTCAAGCATGACTTCAAGAGACTAATTCTATAAGTAATGCATAAGTATTGCACTTGAACCAGTAAATCCTAAAGAAAAAAAGAATAATGATTAAATTTGTAGAATAATAGAGTTTTATTCTTTATGAAATACTGTTTGAGTCCTAGCTCAAACTACATATTCTTAGTGCTTATATCTGCCTCCATCAATGACATCCCAATAAATTCTACATAAACCTTTTTTCTTTGATAGTCTTTTTTTCTTTCTAAACTCCATCTCGTTAGTTATAGTCTATGTCCACTTGGGGCACTTTAAATAATTTCTTGCCCTGAAGACAGAAGATTAAATTATGGGCTATTAAATATATGTAACTAATTAGTTCAATGATTAATTTCAAATTTAGTTGAGGTAAGAAATCCTGAATCATACCTAACTTCAGGGATTTGTGGTTGAAGATTCTCCTAATTTCTTAAATAGAAAATGATTACTATTATATTTTATAAGCCTGTTAATCATGTAAGTAGTCAAATTGCAAATTAAAGTTAGAAGTTAAGGATCTGCCAGATGATGAACAGTTTACCATTAGATTTTTAACTTCTATCAAAAAATTGGACAAAAATCCAAAATCATTACTAACTGCTCCAAACAACTAACTCACATTTTCCTATTGAGAGGCTAGAAGTGCATTTGTCTCTTTAAGTATATGTACAAGCAGGAATCCTTAGAGATTTACTCACTTCCCCAGGATGTTGCCACTTAAGAGTCCTTTAGGTATATTATCATTTTTATAAAATTGAATAAACTGAGGCAAAAAGTTTATCAAAGAGTAATTATATATCAGTGTCTGGAGCCAGTGAGAATCAAAGAGGAGATTTAAAATATGCCAGCTTCAGAGAAGTATTCTTATTTTTTCTCTCTCTTAAAAAATAGGAGCTTCTACCATGGAAATAAAAGATAATGTAGTAAAGGTTTATTTTGTAATTAATATGCATGGGGATTTACACAGTTAATTTACATTCACATTTACAGGAATTACCTCTAACCTAACATATTGACAGAAGAGACTCTTTAATTTTATGAGTCCAAGAAAGCTATCTAAGTGCCTAATTTTTTTCTCCATTGCCTTTAATTAAAATAACTCTAGAATCATCTACCTGATAATTTGGATAATTTTTTTTTTTTTAAACAGGAAGCAAGTTTGCTCACTGAACACATTTGCTAAGCTTTCCTAACGACAACTTTAGATTCATGAAAATTAAAATCAGCACATTCTCAGCGGGCAGTAGGCCCACTTACAGGGAGTCGGAACACTTGCTTACTTGCCTTTTCTCTGGGTAAACCTGAGAGGTGAGGGGCTTTGGGTAAGTCATCTAACCCTCTGGGCCTTGTTTTCACATCGAAAAAATAAGGGACTGCACTAATACCCAAAATGCATCAAGATTGTATTTCATGAAATGCCATAGTATCCCTGAAAAAAATTTGGGGGATTCTCTTGAAGATATTTTAATAGCTTTCAGTATTCAAAAGACATAATGCCTAGATATGAAGCTTTCTGGAAAAACATGTATCATCACTTGCCTGTGATACATGAAAATATTTAATATTTATTGGATAATAAATATTATCTTTCTTGCCTCAAAATTGTAAATGATGATTTCAATCAGTCTTTTTTTCCATCTTTCTAAAAATCTAGAGAAGTTACCCTAGGGACAGGGACAAAGCTACACACGGCCCAGTAAGAGAATATGACACACTTAAATATTTAAAATTATATTCTCTCAGATATACTAGGGGATCTAACTGTCATACATATTACAAATCTATGACGATGGTGAGGCTGATTATATCACAGATTTCCTACTTGCCAGGTTCTGATTATACCATAGATTTCTTACTTGCCAGGTTCTGATTATATCATAGATTTCCTACTTGGCAGGTTCTGCCTTCCTTTATTCTTCCATCTGTTCTTTCCTCCCTTCCTGACTCTTCTCCCGTTTTCCCTCCTCCCTCATTCCTTTCTTCTTTCTTTCTTTATTTGTATAAGACTCTGAGCTTGGTGTTTTCCGGTTCATAACAACCCCAAAGGAAAAATATAAATTAATAAATAATTATAATAATAAACCACGTATTTGGATAATATAGTTGTATGCAAGTCTCATGGGAGTACAAAGCAGGGAGAAATAGATTTTGCTTGAGTGGAAAGTCAGGAGGATTCCAGAGGCTTTATCTTAGTTTAACCATCTTAGTTCTAAAGAATATGTAAATGAATTCTATTAGTTGGCTAGGGCTACCATAACAACAACAGAAAAAAACTGGAGAAGGTAATGGTAACCCACTCTAGTACTCTTGCCTGGAGAATCCCAGGGACGGCGGAGCCTGGTGGGCTGCTGTCTATGGGGTCGCACAGAGTCGGACATGACTGAAGTGACTTAGCAGCAGCAGCAGCATCATAACAAAATACCATAGACTGGATAGCCTAACAGTTGTAATCTATTTTCTCAAGTTCTAGAGGCTGGGACATACAAGATCAATGAACTGTCAAGATAGGTTTTATTCTGAGGCCTCTTTTCTTGTCTTCTAGGTGGCTGCTATCTTATTACGTGCTCTTGTGACCTCTAGTGTGCCAGAGGAGAGAGAGAAGGAGAGGGAGGCAGAAAGAGAGTGCTTTCCTGTCTCTTATTATAAGGATACCAACTCTACTGAATAAGGGCTTCACCTCCATGACCTTATTTAACCTCAATTACCAGAGCTTTCCTGGTGGCTTAGATGCTAAAGAATCTGGCGGCAATGCGAGAGACCCAAGTTTGATCCCTGTGTGGGGAAGATCTCCTGGAGAAAGGAATGGCTACCCACTCCCGTATTCTTGCCTGGAGAATTCCACAGACAGGGCATCCAGGTGGGCTACAGTCTACGAGGTCAAAAACAGTCAGACATGACTGAGCATCTAAGACATTGAGTTTTCATGTTCACCTCCTATAGGCCCTGTATCCAAATATGGTCACATTGGGGATTCTGGTCTCAAAATATTAATTTTGAGAGGACATACACATTCAGTCCATAATACCAAGAAGCGGGTGAACTTTGTATCATTCCAGCTGAGTGATGGAGAGTAAGGGTTCTATGTCCTAGGTAATACAAACAGTTCATCACAACTAGGGTACAGGTCTGGAAGTGTCAGGAAAAAGACAGGAAGGGTAGAGACTAGCCTGAAATACCCTCCTCAGCAGGGAGAGGGCATCATGAGACAACTTTTATGATAGCTGGATGACTACAAGCAAATTTTAGTCTAGTCCATATTCTCTCTCTTCCAATCAGTGAAAGAATTTCTGACACAATGTGCTCCACTTCCTGTGAACAACGGACTGTAAGGTACGGGTAAAACAGGGAAGATTTTTACATGAACCAGAAATATAATCTATTTCTTGTATTCTACAGTGAGGTTTTATTCTGAAAGAAATTTGTCTTAAAACCTATGTTGTCAAAATTACATTACCGTATGTAAAGGAGACAGTGGCTCTGTGTCAACCTAGAAGTGTTGGGTGAAGGAGGAGATGGGGGGGAGGTTCAAAACAGAGTGGGTATATGTCTACCTATGGCTGATTCATGTTGAGGTTTGATAGAAAACAACAAAATTCTGTAAAGCAATTATCCTTCAATAAATAAATAAAGAAAACAAAAACTATGTTGTCATACAATTTTACCTAGAAAAGTTTTACTTAATACAAAGGACACAATCAACAAGTGAAATGCAATTATGCTTCTTCTCATTCCCAGTCCACAATGAACACATTAGAGACATACTCTTCCTGTCTGCTTTACAACACAATGTACAGTGTCCACAAATTCTTATCATTACTGTGAGAATTTAATTTTTATTTGCATATTTTAAAAATGGTATACCTACTACAAAAGTTCCTTAAAAATAATAGGCTCAAATGTTAAAGCAAAACATAAAATATTTTAGGGAAATGAGTGTAACAATTCCACATTATTTATCATTTTCCCTTAGCAAACTTGTGCAATCAGCTTCTGACCCATTAGAGATTTGGGGAAGAATATATGTACAAAGCCATATTAAAATTCATCAGTTGCTTACAAATGTGTAAAAGTAAGATTATTCTGTGGCTATTATGTATTTCTGATGTCAGGGCCTTATTATTCCAAATGCAAACTATATTTACATATCAAAAACCTAATGAGATATGAGAATATTCTAACATGGTTCTATTAGGTAGTGTGCTTTTCTACCTGAAAAGATGTTTGTAAAATAGTGAGGCTCATTTAGGCCATTACTTGTAAATCAGCATTTTACTAAAACCACAGCTGGGATAGATCAGATTTATAAATCTTGTCAGTAAATATTCTCAATTTAATGTTCTGATTTCCTAATGAGCTCTTTGCAATAGAAAAGGTTAGACAATTATCATGCTGGTGTTCAACCAGCATACATCCTAACATTTCTGGGAGAATGAACATCTTTCTTCAAAGCAGAAGGAAAATCATAGAAATGATTAATTCATCTCTTATAAAGATATGAACAATTTAACAAACTTTGTAGAACTTTGTTGCTTAAAAATCAGTAACAATAAAATATCCAGGTATAAAAGTTTAGACTAATTTCTTCCCTTTTTCTTATAATTTAATGACTAACAGTGTCATTTATTAAATAAGAGATCAGACACAGCCTCATATAATTTAAAATAGTATGTCTGATACACTGCTGGCACTTACAAATAGGAAAAACTGACTTAAAAAACAATCTCAAAAATGAGCCCATAATTACACATATGGAAAGGGTAGGCTTCCCTTGAAGCTCAGCTGGTAAAGAATCCACCTGCAATGTGGGAGACCTGGGTTTGATTCCTGGGTTGGGACGATCTCCTGGAGAAGGGAAAGGCTACCCACTCCAGTATTCTGGCCTGGAGAATTCCATGGACTGTATAGTTCATGGGGTCACAAAGAGTTGGACACGACTAAGAGACGTTCACTTTACTTATGAAGTAAAGGGCCAGAGAAGTATGAGCAACTACAAGAGAAAATATTATAAGAGAAAATGACAGGAAAACTAATCTATGCTTTGTAGGGGTCTGTAGAGAAAAATCTAAGATTCCAGGGATTAACAGGCATTAATCAGAGAAAGAGTATCAGGCAGAGGGAATAGTTTGCCCAAAGGCCCTGAGGTAAGTCAGAAATGAGGTTTCTGCTCTTTCTACCTAAGTGAAATATTTAATGAGCACAGATGCTTTAGCAGACCACCTGACCTGCCTCCTGAGAAATCTGTATGCAGGTCAAGAAGCAAAAGTTAGAACTGGACATGGAACAACAGGCTGGTTCCAAATCAGGAAAGGATTATGTCAAGCCTGTATTTTGTCACCCTGGTTATTTAACTTCTATGCAGAGAACATCATGTGAAATGTCAGGCTGGATGAAGCACAAGTTGGAATCAAGACTGCCAGGAGAAATATCAATAACCTCAGATAAGCAGATGACACCACACTTATGGCAGAAAGTGAAGAAGAACTAAAGAGCCTCTTGATGAAAGCGAAAGAGGAGAGTGAAAAGTTGGCTTAAAACTCAACATTCAGAAACCTAAGATCATGGCATCATTTCATGGCAAATAGACGGATAACAATGGAAACAGTGAGACTTTATTTTGGGGGGCTCCACACTCACTGCAGATGGTGACTGCAGCCATGAAATTAAAAGACATTTGCTCCTTGGAAGAAAAGTTATGATCAACCTATACAGCATATTAAACAAGCAGAGACAATACTTTGCCAACAAAGGTCCGTCTAGTCAAAGCTATTGTTTTTCCAGTAGTCATGTATGGATGTGAGAGTTGTACTCTAAAGAAAGTTGAGCACCAAAGAATTGATGCTTTTGAACTGCGGTGTTGGAGTAGACTCTTGAGAGTCCCTTGGACAGCAAGGAGAGCCAACCAGTCCATCCTAAAGGAGATCAATCCTGAGTATTCATTGGAAGGACTGATGCTGAAGCTGAAACACCAATTCTTTGGCCACTTGATGTGAAGGACTGACTCCCTTGGAAAGACCTGATGCTGGGAAAGATTGAAGGCAAGAGGAGAAGGGGTCAACAGAGGATGAGATGGTTGGATGGCACCACTGACTCAGTGGATACGAGATTGAGTAGGTTTCAGTTTTGGTGATGGACAGGGAGGACTGGCATGTTGCAGACCTTGGGGTCGCAGAGTTGGGCAGGACTGAGTGACTGAACTGAATTCCACATCCCAATTAAAAGATTGCTTCTGAAAACAATTTTTAATAAAGTAAGTTTAAAAAAAAATATATATTTATTTCATGAAGTGAAGTGAAAATCACTCAGTCATGTCTGATTCTTTGTGATCCCACGGACTGTAGTCTGCCATGCTCTTCTGTCCATGGGATTTTCCACGCAAGAATACCAGAGTGGGTTGCCACTTTCTCCTTCAGGGGATCTTCCCAAACCAGGGATTGAAGTCAGGTCTCCTGCTTTGCAGGCAGATTCTTTACCACCTGAGCCACCAGGGAAGCCCATTTATTTCATATTGGCACTTAATCTTGAAACTGCTCTGACCCAGATAACTCAACCGTCTAGTATAGGAAACAAGACCCCTCCCAAAACAACTGCAATGCTTTCTCCTAGATGTATCCTCATCTTCCTTCTAAAATATCTATCTATGCCACAAGCATTTCATTGTCTGGTTTTAGTTAAATGTTTAGCACTCACTCCAAATACTTAATCTTCTGCTTATTTTAGCATCTTTCTTGGATGGCTATCTACACCTCTCCCTCTTTTTCTTCTTGTCCTAACAGAACTGAAAAAGGTTTTCCCTTAGCCTTCACACACATATATACTAGTTAAACTTAAGTAACTGCATTGAGTATATAACTCCAGGAACTATTCTTCCTAACACTCACAGAATTATCCCCCATTTTCACCTCAAATTTTATTCCATGTATGGCTCAACAATCATTCAAATTCACTTTATTCAAGTTAATGTTGAGTACTTTGACATTTTGGCAAACTATAATGGGCTTCTAAAAAGAACTTGGAATTTTGTTTTCTCTTCTGAGTCTGACTCAACACTGGAAAATTAAAGGACCCAAACAAATAGAACTCAATATTCAATAATAATTTCTTTATGAAGATCACTATCTCATTGCAAATAATTTTGAAAGGTAATAATATTTAAATAAAGCTGATGTTAAGAAAGTTATCAATTTTAGCAGAAAATATAAATGTTATAATTACACAAAGTGGACTAAAAAAATAAGTGAATTGTTAAAACTATTAAAATATTTGGCTTCCCAGGCAGAGCAGCTAGGAAAGGATCTGGCTACCAATTGAAGAGATGCAGGAGACCTGGGTTGATCCCTGGGTTGGGAAGATCCTCTGGAGAAGAAAATGGCAAACCACTTCAATATTCTTGCCTGGGAAATCCCATGAACAGAGGAACCTAGTGGGCCATGTCCTAAAATATCAGAATGCATAAAGGTAAATAGCTAGTGTATCATAACTCCCAAAATGTTCTGTATGAACATCATAAAACTTCATCTGGTGAGTTCCCTTTTTAATACAACATGTTGTAGTATTCCTCTAACCACCAGAATAAACAAAAAAGATTATTCTACCTGGAATGACATCTGAAAATTAAAATGTACCAATTAAAAATAATAAAGTTGTATTATCTAAACATGAATATGAACT
>SJYQ01001273.1:1380838-1400955 GCA_006410935.1 Redunca redunca
AGAATAGAAAATATTTTAATCAATACAATCTTAAGTAAAAAAAAATTGAAATATCTTTCAATCTTCAAAGATCTTAAGTAGCAAATGTTCTTATATTTAATACCATATGACCACTGAAATATGAAAAAGTAAGAGTGCTCTTGGCATTACCAACACAGAATAAAATAAAACTGTTTTATTTTTGGCATTATAGTATTTAAATTTCAGTCTTCTAAGAACTAAAATAACTCTTTAAAATGCACTTGCATCACTCTGTATAATAGGGTCTAGGTTCATCCACCTCATGAGGACTGACTCAAATGCATTCCTTTTTATGGCTGAGTAATATTCCATTGAATATATGCACCACAGCTTCTTCATCCATTCATCTGTTGATGGACATTAGGTCACTTCCATGTCCTAGCTATTGCAAATACTAACACATATATATGGAATCTAAAAAAACAAATGGTACTGATGAACCTATTTGAAAGCAGCAATAGAGACACAGACATTGAGAACAAAATTATGGACATGGCTGCTGGGGAAACAAGGAGAAGGTGGGAGGAATGGAGAAAATAATACGGAAAAAAACATTGGATAGGTAAAATAGATAGACAATGGGAATTTTCTGTATAACTCAGGGAACTCAAGCTGGGGTTCAGTAATAATCTAGAAAGGTGGGATGGAGAAGGAGGTGGGAGGGATGGAGAGAATAACATGGAAACAACATTGCCATAGGTAAAATAGATAGCCAATGGGAATTTGCTGTATAACTCAGGGAACTCAAGCCAGGGTTCAGTAACAATCTAGAGAGGTGGGATGGGGAAGGAGGTGGCAGGGATGTTCAAGTAGGAGGGGAAATGGGTAAACCTATGGTGGATTCATATTGATGTTTGGTAGAAAATAATGCAATACTGTAAACCAATTATCTTTCACTTAAAAATAAATAAAATTTTTAAATGTACTTATATGGTCTCTCTGATTGATTCTCTATTTCTGAGGAATAAAGAGAAAAACTTGGAACTATGGTTATCACTAAGGCCCCGAGAGTGTAACTAAAAATCAAATCAATACTTAATTTTAAAACACTCATAAGGAAAGTTTTAGAAATATAACGTAAATATCCCATACTAGTCTCTGCAGAGCAAACCACATACATGAATGTTCTTGTTTTCATTTAAAATTGATTTTTATCTGATTTCAGACCTTTCTTGCTCTTATTGCATATTATCAAAATTATTTGTTGCATATTCCTTTTATTGCACATTATCACAATCACCCCAAACCATTAACTCATTGGGTAACTGCTCATAAAAAAGAGCAGCACAAGATACACTTAACCATGTGTTCATACAGTATATTGCAGGGTTCAAAGTTTTGGTACTTTTTAAGTATATATTTAGATTTTAACAACATCAGTTTTAAGTGGAATTCAATGATACGTCCCACTCCAGTTGTGGGGGTATGGCCTGGTTTCCATCATTTACCCATATAAGCAGTTCTAAATTATTTATTTATAAATCATTTGGTGAGTTTTTCATGATATGAAACTTCATCTACTGAGGACAAAATGAGCTAAGACTTAAGGGGCAAGATTCTGCAGTTATAGTCAGTCATACTGCATATTTTTATTCATCAGCTTGGGCTGCCATAATGGAATTTTATTTTCTCAAGTTCTAGTGTCCATGATCAAGGTGTCATCAGATTCAGTTTCTGATTAGAAACCTTTTCCTGGCCACTTTCTTGTGGTGTCTTCATATGTCCTTTCCTTTATATACCTGCTAAGAGAGCTCCATTTTCTCTTACTCTTTCATAAGACAACATCATCAGACCAGTGTTCCTCTCTCATGAGATCTCACAAAATCTCATAGTCTCATCTGATCCTAATTGGCTCTCAATGAGAGGTCCCACCTGGAAACATGGATCTTAATTGGACAACTCATTCCATCACAGTGCTCAAGGACACCAAATGCAGTTGACTCTACCTTTCTCTCTCCTCTCTTATAGAACATCCGAAAGAATAATGATCAGTAGAAGGCACCTGGGTATTTAAGTTTCAACAAAAACAATAATCAACATAAAACCCTAAATTTGTAAAGATGAAAATTTATTGCATAATAAAATATATACTGAATAATTCTTCATCAGGAAAAGATATGTTGCCCTGTAAAAGTTTTCTCAACATTTATCATAAAAAAACTTAACAAGAAGAAAATAAACACTTTTAAACTAGTTGCTGGGTGATAAATTTTGAATGTATTAACTGTATCAAACTAAGTTTAGGTCTCTCTAAATTACTCTAAATTACTAAGTCCCTAGTCTTACTTTAGGATGAAGATTTGAACTAAATAAAATAAACTTAAGGAAACTGAATTTGCCAAGATTTCAAGACACTTTTGATAATTTTTCATTTTCAAGTGAGTGAAGTAAAGTGAAGTCGCTCAGTTGTGTCTGACTCTTAGCGACCCCATGAACTGCAGCCTACCAGGCTCCTCCATCCATGGGATTTTCCAGGCAAGAGTACTGGAGTGGGGTGCCATTTCAAGAATTAATAAGAAAATAAAAATATAGAATTTGTTTAAAACTTCAAAAAGAAAGTGAGATGCTTAATCCAGAATGATGAACCACATTGAGAGCTTTTGTTTCCAATTCTTCTAGAGACAGGATACGTATTCTCTCAAACACAGCAAAGAACTGGCACTGCTGACTGGGACAATTTACGTTAACGAGGCTGAAGGAACTCAGTATAGACACATTATGGCAGAAAGTGAAGAGGAACTAAAAAGCCTCTTGAAAGTGAAAGAGGAGAGTAAAAAAGTTGGCTTAAAGCTCAACATTCAGAAAACTAAGATCATGGCATGTGGTCCCATCACTTCATGGGAAATAGATGGGGAAACAGTGGAAGTAGTGTCAGACTTTATTTTTTTGGGCTCCAAAATCACTGCAGATGGTGACTGCAGCCATGAAATTAAAAGACACTCCTTGGAAGGAAAATTATGACCAACCTAGATAGCATATTGAAAAGCAGAGACATTAATTTGCAAACAAAGGTCCGACTAGTGAAGGCTATGGTTTTTCCAGTAGTCATGTATGGACGTGAGAGTTGGACTGTGAAGAAAGCTGAGTGCCGAAGAATTGATGCTTTGAACTGTGGTGTTGGAGAAGACCCTTGAGAGTCCCTTGGACTGCAAGGAGATCCAACCAGTCCATTCTAATGGAGATCAGTCCTGGGTGTTCTTTGGAAGGAATGA
Source organism: Redunca redunca (assembly GCA_006410935.1). Lineage (NCBI taxonomy): Eukaryota > Metazoa > Chordata > Mammalia > Artiodactyla > Bovidae > Redunca > Redunca redunca. The sequence continues at coordinate 1,384,072 of SJYQ01001273.1, forward strand.
TGCTGAAGCTGAAACTCCAGTACTTTGGCCATCTCATGTGAAGAGTTGACTCATTGGAAAAGACTGTTGCTGGGAGGAATTGGGGGCAGGAGAAGGGGACGACAGAGGATGAGATGGCTAGATGGCATCACTGATTCATTGGACGTGAACCTGAGTGAACTCTGGGAGTTGGTGATGGACAGGGAGGCCTGGCATGCTGTGATTCATGGGGTTGCAAAGAGGTGGACATGACAGAGGATGAGATGGCTGGATGGCATCACTGACTCGATGGAAGTGAGTCTGAGTGAACTCCGGGAGTTGGTGATGGACAGGGAGGCCTGGCGTGCTGCGATTCATGGGGTTGCAAAGAGTCGGACACGACTAAGCAACTGAACTGAACTGAACTGGACTAAGCAACTGAACTGAATTGAACTGAACTGAGCAACTGAATTGAACTGAACTGAAAATAAATGCCTAAAGTCAAATTTGAAATGGTTACAATTTTCACAGTTGGTTTTCAATCTGTTTTTGCATTAATTGACTTGTTGAGGTTTAAACAACACTACATTGATATTTTAAAGACATTTCTTCAATATTCATCTATCCATCCATCCATCCATTTCATCATTTCTTGTTGTTCAGTTTCTCAATCCTGTCTGACTCTTTGCGACCCCATGGACTGCAGTACTCCAGGCTTCCCTCTCCTTCACTATCTCCTGGAGTTTGCTCAGACTCAAGTCCATTGAATCAGTGATGCCATCCAACCATGCCATCCTGTCGTTCCCTTCTCCTCCTGCCTTCAATCTTTCTGAGCAGCAGGGTCTTTTTCAATGAGTCAGCTCTTTGCATCAGTGGCCACTGTTAAGTTTTCCAAATTTGTTGGCATACTGAGTGTATCACTTTTTTAGGATTTGAAAATACTTAGCTGGAATTCATCACCTCCACTAGTTTTGTTCATAGTGATGCTTCCTAAGGTCCACTTGACTTCACATTCGAGGCTATCTGGCTTTGTGGGAGTGATCACAAGATCATGGTTATCTGAGTAATTAGGATCTTTTTAGTACAGTTCTTCTGTGTATTCTTGCCACTTCTTCTTAATATCTTCTGCTTCTGTTAGGTCCATACCATTTCTGTCCCTTATTATGTCCATCCTTGAGTGAAATGTTCCCTTGGTATCTCTAATTTTCTTGAAGAGATCTCTAGTCTTTCCCATTCTATTGTTTCCTCTATTTCTTTGCATTCTTATCTCTCCTTGATATTCTCTGGAATACTGCATTCAGATGGGCATATCTTTCCATTCTACATTTCCTTCATCTCTTATCTAATACTAAATTACTGTGCTGACGTTATGTCTCTAATAAGCAGTATTTGATCACTAAAGGACACAGGCAGGAGAAATGTGTTACTCTATAGAAAACTAAAGACACACTTCGGTTTCTCAACAACTCTCAATGAGGTGTTCTTTATAAAGAACCAAATAGCCAACTTAAGAAAGAAACATGCTGATAAAAAATTTTATTAGTATGATGAAAAAAATGTGTAAGTAATATGATGAGTTAGATGACATAGCTGGTATTTCAATCTCCCACCTATCCAGACAATTCAATTATGCTCTAAAAAATTCAGAAGCCTTACGGTAAGAAGTCTCCATGGTCTTTATGAGTGTGACCTTCAAAATTAAAATGCTAAATTGAAAAAAGTGCTAATTTGCATAAATATTGCAGCCTTGCTATTTTAAAAGAAACTCAGACAATATCTTATGCTATAACTATGACCTTGTACCCATAAAATGGGAGAAAAGAGCATTTAAGTTCAGTGAAATACTCCACATTTGGAAGATACTAAAAAGAGCTTGGGTCTGTAAACATGCTAGCAATATAACTCTGCTAATGAGGCTGTAACTGAAAAGCTTTTAAAGTGAGGCTTTCATGAGCTTAATCCTCACCAAAGCAAACTGCAGTGTCACATCTCATTATGTAACAAAGAAATAAAATATTACATAGTAACAAATACATATATATGCACACACGTTTATATATTTATATCTAGATTTTAATGGAATGAATATATTTATGTTTACTCACATAGTAACTTTACCTAATTACTGCTCATGTTATTGCTGAAGCAGTAATACAGCAAGTAAAATGAACTTCCATTTCAATATATACCAGGAATATTTGACGCAAGCCACTTCAGCAGCAGACTTACTATATGAAATCATTTTAAAAGAAAAACTTTCTGCATTTGCTAAATGGCAACTGTTTTCAACCAAAGCAAAGACAATAGATGGGGAAAAAGGTGCATAACATAAGCAACCACCCTTTAAGTCTTTCTTTTCTTACTGTGCAGTGTTCACCACTACCTCCAACTCTGTTTTTATTTTAACATATATGCTTTTGTTTCCCTTTAAAAGTGCTTTTTATGTACAACAACATACCATGTCTTTTTTATCTGCCACTGAGTGAAATGACGTTGTTTAAAACAGCTCTTTTGATTACATTCACTTGGCTAGTAAGGTATTAAAACTCATGAGCATGTTTCGCATTTTGCACTGTGTCCCGTGGAATCTAAGTAAAGAGTGAATGAAGAAAATTTAAAAATATACAGCCTTCATTTCTCCTTGGGTCCAACCCTCCTTTCCTATTATAGTATGCTGACAGGGCATATTAAATAATTTTAAAAATCACTAGGGAATCGATATACAGTTTTATATTCTATTTCCCATCAGTTCCTTTATGCTTTATTTATGGCAGAGTCTTCCCCTGCTCATGGATGAGATATCTAGCATGCTTCATGGCTTTCCTGCTCACTCATAGATAACAGGCAGTCATTGGGTCACCGTCTCAATTTGCTAAGAATGTCAAGTCCAAAATATTAATCAAGACTCTCAACTTGATTTAGTGTTAAGTAACCTCCTCCCTTGACCCAGACCTGCTTCAAGCTGGAATATCTGCAGTGGCACAGAAGAGAATGGTTAGTTTCTTCCTATTTTTCAAGATTAGAGTTTTCTTCTTTCCTGCAGTCTCCCTGCCACTTCCTGAGAACTGTTGTCTTACCCAGTCCTGGGAGGGAGATAGGGTGTGAAGAAGAGTGACTATGAAACAGAGCAATTCTAAGGAGAACACTTCTTAGGTTAGTTTACTCTCTCTAGATCTAGCAGATGATTACAAGTCAACAGGGAATGGTGCTTTAAAGATGAAATTGTGAATCTTTTTTTTTTAAGGTACATCAGGAATATTTTTTTAAAAAGTGATACACTCATGTACACCCATGGTGGATTCATGTCAACGTATGGCAAAACCAATACAGTATTGTAAAGTAAAAAAATAAAATAAAAAAGTGAAAAAAAAGTGATACATTGGATTTTAAGTTATGAACATATGTGTGTTTTCAGAGAGGACTAAGGACTTTGAGACTCATGGCTATGTTCCAAGAATTGGCATGTGGGCCCCTTCTTTCCTCTGGTGCTTCCTTTCTTCATTCCTACCTTTCTATAAACCACATCCATATGCTTCTTGGGATTTTCTGGATTTGGTTCCTTCCAGGGATAACATACAGTTTTGAGTACAAAATCATTATAAATTTTGTTTTTTATTCACATGGCAGGCTAAATAATGACTCCCTCAAAGATGCCCATATCCTAGACCCCAGAACCTGAGAATATGTAACCTCACATGGCAAAGACAACTTTGCACTCTTAGGTTAAGCTTGGTGTTGAGAGATTACCTTTACTATATGATTGGTCCTAATGTAATTAAAGTCAGCAAAGAGCCGACACATTGGAAAAGACCCTGATGCTGGGAAAGACTGAGGGCAAGAGGAGTAGGGGGCAATAGAGAATGAGATGGTTGGATAGCATCACCGACTCAGTGAACATATGAGTTTGAGCAAACTGGGAGACAGTGAAGGAGAGGGAAGCCTGACATGCTGCAGTCCAGGGGGTCACAAAGAGCTGGACATGACTTAGCAACTAAATAACAACTATGTAATTAAAAGGGTCCTTATAAGAAGGAGGAAGGTAGGTCAGAGTCTGAGAAAGAGATGTAACCATAGAAGCAGAGGCCAGAATGATGCCATTGTTGGCTTTGAATATGGAAGAGGACCAGAAGTCAAAGTATAAGGGTGACCTATAGAACTGGAGTCCCCAAATTCTTCACTGTGGACTGGTACCTCCTGTCAGATTAGCAGCAGCATTAGATAAAAGTGTACAATAAATGTAATGTGACTGAATCATCCCCAAATCAGACCCCACCCCTAGTCCTTGGAAAAAATTATCTTCTACAAAATCAGCCCCTGGTGTCAAAAGGGTTGAGGACCACTGCTATACAAGGTGGAAAAGGCAAATACTACTAGATCCTACCCTTGCACCTCCTGAAGGAAGACAACCTTGTCAATAACTTCATTTTAGCTCCCTAAGACTTATTATGGGCTTCTGACTTTTAAAATGGTAAAATAATACATTTGTGTTAAGTTACTATTTTTGTGGTAATATGGTACAACAACAGTAGGATATTAATACATCTCTTTCTACCATTCTCTTGTGCAGTTTTCATATATGCAACTCACATGATAAAATCCTTTAGGAACCTTGAATTGCTATTTCTTAATCATTCCATTTAGTTTTATAAAAATGAAAATATTTTTTCTGCCCTTGTATCTAAATTGCTTAAAGTGAGTGAAGTCGCTCAGTTGTGTCCAACTCTTTGAGACCCCATGGACTGTAGCTACCAGGCTTCTCTGTCCATGGGATTTTCCAGGCGAGAGTACTGGAGTGGATTGCCATTTCCTTCTCCAGGGTATCTTCCCAACCCAGGAGTCGAACCTGGGTCTCCTGCTTTGCAAGCAGACACTTTACCATCTGAGCTAAATTGCTTAACACAGTATTAAATTAACTTTTCTAATTATGAAAACAAACTGCTGTTGGTAAACAAGCACTTCTCTCTGTAAGCATATGACTCAATAAGTGGAAACAAAAAATTCTGGACATAACAGAGAAAATAGTCCTTGGCCTCAGTCACTATGTTCTTAAAAAGGAATGAAGACAGACTCCCATTCACACAAAGAATGGTTTAAATGGAGTTTTAAGACTTTTTTTTTACTATAAATTAATAATAATAAGGGATAAAACTCTCTCTCTATATATATATAACTTTTAATCATAATGCCCCAATAATAAATTCAATATTTCCTATCTCTAATCTATTATCTGCACTACAGATAGAACCATGTCTGAGTTTGTATTATCTCCATCCTTAAATTCTTCATGTAGCCTATTTCGTTTGAAGATAAAGACTGAATTGTTTGGTATAGGCAAACATAAATTGTTAAGATGTGGTCTTTCCTTAACACTTAGTCTACCTCTAGCCTTTCTCTTCCCTTTCCAATATTGTATGCTTCAGCCTTACTGAATTTCTTGAGCTTTCTAGAGTTACTTATCCTACCTTTTATCCTGAAGATTTCTATGACTAATGTTTTACCCACGACTGAGACTACCTTGTGTTCCTGGGTAGCTCTATGATTATGAAGTCTCCATTAGCCTGGATAGCACAGTCTTGTCAACCCGAGTAGACTGTGAATAAAAATGCAAACCTTTGTTTTGTAAAATTAATGGGACTTGGTAGTATCTGTTACTGAATCTAGCTTGTCCTAAAGTGTGTGGTATTAAAAAGAGTCAGAGTTAATGATAAAGACAAGTTTTAATGAAAGGAAGTGACAGTCAGTGTTGAATGTTTTGAAAATGATGGTTGGGAAGAGGACAGAACATAGGTTTGCATTTTGAAGTTACCGTCAGTACTTAACAGAACAATTTCAACAAAAGGTAGAAATCTAACTACAAGGAATAAGTGAAGAAAAAAAATTAGTAGAAGATATAGGTTATTTACCAAGAGTGTTTTGAAGTGAATGAAAATCCAACGGAAAGATTAATAAATAAAAGGTAGGAATCAGCAAGGCTTGCCAAATCTTCCCTAGGATATGAAAAACTTGAAGATATTTTTAAGCATGGTCGTGGTGGTTTAGTCACTAAGTCGTGTCTGACTCTTACAATCCCACAGATTATAATTTTTAAAGCATATACAAATATAATTATATAGATAATGAGAGCAGAAGAGGATTAGGGTATGAATAAAGGGAATAGATAGGAAAAAGAAGGAGGACGGATGGGGGTAGATGTTGCATAGCCAAGAAAGGGGAAATGATCTTAATCTTAGTAGAAAGAGTTACTTTCATAAATGAGAAAAAAGGGCAGGGTTAAGTTTACTGAGAGCAGAAGATTTTTGGAAACATTTACTGTAAAACAAAATGGAAAATTTATAAGAGATACTAGATGACAGTGAAAACCTACTTAGAACCAAGACGAATATGAATTTACCCTCAAAAATTAGAATCTATTCTTTTGAACAGGAAAAAAAAATATTAGATCATAACTTTTCTAAAGTTAATGCATTCATTTGAAGAAAAAGTAAAGAACTGTTAGGATAAGTACTAGCTGACACATTGACTTTAACTCTAAAGAAACAATACCAGCAATGTTAAAGAAAGGCAGCGACATCATAGAGTAAAAATATTCATCATTTGTAAGCGACATCAAAGTTATCAGACAAAAGGAATGAAAGTTTGATCTCAGTGGCAGATTTGAAATGTAACAGTTAACTTTTAATGCTATTCTATTATGTAGATGCCTTGGAACACTCAAATTCAATTTGAAGAAGCAGTGACCCAGGAACATGCAATGTGAAAATTTCACTGTTCACTTCTCCAAAGTTCTTTGTTCACAGGCATGCCTCATTATGTTGGAAAAGTTCAGTAGATATTGCTAACTATGTTAGTTTAAGTTATGTATATTAAATTTAAGATATCTGATCTCATTCCTGATTATGGAATGGGGAGGCTAGGAGAGGAAAAAAAACTGACTTGAATAATAAGGTTTTGATTTCTAGGATGATTGGATTTAGCCTCTAAAATGACAGGTTATAAATTTACTCCCATTGCCTTGAATGGAAGACTAAAATAAAAATATGACTAAGGAAGACAGTAACACATTTAGAATAAGAAACTCATCAACCTTTTCAACAAAGCAAAATTGAATGTCTCAGAACAATGGTAGTTTAGAGATAAATTTACTACTTTGGGATTCTAAACTCTGGATGAGTCTTTAGACACAACTGTGAATGAAGTATCATTAGTATTCAATATTTTCAGTGTTCCCTCTCTATCAAAATCAGAAGTGTCATTAAAACATAGATAAATACAGATTTAGATATATGAAACTTTCCTGTTTCCTATCATAGTATCAGAAAGAGATATTCAGCTGCTTTGTAACAATCCAAGAATATTCAAATTCTAAAAGGTTCAAGGTTGATTTATAGAACTTCTTTAAGAAAACATTTATTCGGATAAGAAAATCTGTCTTCTTCTTAAGTCTATATACAATGATTTGAATGAAATATCATTAAGGTTTGAAATAATCACACATCTTCTTAAAAGTAAGTTACAGTAAATCAACTGATTACAAAACTGTTTTGCAGTTATAACATAGGAAAAAAAACTAACTTATATTAAGACTGTTAAAAATTTGATTATATGAAATTACAACACTAAATATTTTTGAAACCATACTTATAAATAGAATAATCTATTTCAGAAACTTCATAAGTCCTACATACATTTCAGCATATTCAACCACTAAAGAACAAGGAAAAAATTGTATTGAGCAATATGAAAAAAACTAGTCTGGGAAAATTATGATAGATGCATAAATGTAATTTTTCAGAAACTTTTTACATTAAATTTTAAAATATGCTAAACACTTTTACCTACTTAAAGCCAAAGTTTCATGTTTCCTTTGGCTGGGTTTCTAGTCTCATTTCAAAGACCAACTTAATTTAGCAGTTTTTAGGCAAAAGATGTCATATCCATTGTGCTTTGGACTTAAAAATTGTTTTCTTATTCTGAGCATCTCTAAAATTAGTCTTTATCCTCTAAAGCTATTTTGCTTTACTTATTTAAGCACATCATTGTATTAATAGAATACTCAATCACACACACGTGTGAGTGTATATGTGTATATATATATATATAATTAGTATATTTTGTTTTATGTGTGCCACTTTTATTTAAATCTAGACTACATTGGTCTGAGCCTACACTGGTCTGAGCCCTTTTTCTATTTCAAACTCTTTTCTGACATCTATGGTTCAGTCTGCTAAATATGTCTAACAAAGGCTAATATTTTTTTAATGTGCAGGCAGGGATTTCAAGAAAAAAGAACAATTTTCAATAAAGACCAAGATTTAGAGGGGGACTATAAAATTTACAACCAAATAATTTTTAACACATCTTAATGAATGGTGAAAACAAATGAATATTTTTAAAGTGAACTTGTATTTCCGTTCATGCACTCATATAACCATAAAATCATAAATTTGTGGCAAAGAGATTCAGAAAGATTTTTTCTCAGTTGTACAATAACCATTGTGTTCATTGTTTAAGTGAATATTTCAATACTTTGAACTGTTAACATTCTCTCCTAAGTTCATTAGAGGCATTCTCAGAGAGTTATTCCTTCTAGTTGCTATTTTTACACATTTTGTGTCATAAACATTTGAGTACTTTCAGAAGTATACCATGACACTGACAAATACAACATATAAGCAATATGATTAATCATTCTGGGACTAGATAAATAATACAGTATTTATACTTTAGAACATAAGACTAAGAATCTGGGAACATACCAAAACAACTCAATATGATTCATTTCTAATATAAAATTTTAGCAAAAGGAATACTTCATACCATTTCAATGATGAGGCATGTTTATAAGAAGAAACAAGTGATAATTTAGACAAAATCTTTTATGTGATTCAATAGTATATGCAGGGTTATTTCGCAAAGTAAGCATACTTACGATAAATTAGAGCTAAAATACACTTTATAATATTACAAACTTCTTCGGAATTCAGAGAGATGTCCAAAGTCTCAAAATGTTAGTTGTTTAGTCACACCCAACTCTGTCCCTCTGGATGGGGGACGCACATGCAAGAAGCCTGACGATATGCCAGAGAATGCTCAAACTACTGCACAATTGCAGTCATTTCACATGCTAGTAAAGTAATGCTCAAAATTCTCCGTGCCAGGCTTCAACAGTATATAAACAATGAACTTTCAGATGTTCAAGATGGTTTTAGAAAAGGCAGAGGAACCAGAGATCAAATTGCCAACATCTGGTGGATTATTGAAAAGCAAGGGAGTTCCAGAAAAACATCTATTTCTGCTTAATTGACTATCCCAAAGCCTTTGACTGTGTGGATCACCACAAACTGTGGAAAATTCTTAAAGAGATGGGAATACCAGGCCACCTTAGCTGCCTCCTGAGAAATCAGTATGCAGGTCAGGAAGCAGCAGTTAGAACTGGACATGGAACAACAGACTGGTTCCAAATCGGGAAAGGAGTACATCAAGGCTGTATATTGTCACCCTGCTTATTTAACTTATATGCAGAGTACATCATGAGAAACGCTGGGCTGGAGGAAGCACAAGCTGGAATCAAGATTGCAAGGAGAAATATCAGTCACCTCAGATATGCAGATGACACCACTCTTATGGCAGCAAGTAAAGAACTAAAGAGCCTCTTGATGAAAGTGAAAGAGGAGAGTGAAAAAATTGGCTTAAAGCTCAACTTTCAGAAAACGAAGATCATGGCATCTGGTCCCATCACTTCATGGGAAATAGATGAGGAACCAGTGGAAAAAGTGGCTGACTTTATTTTTTGGTCTCCAAAATCACTGAAGATAGTGACTGCAGCCATGAAGTTAAAAGACACTTACTCCTAGAAGAAAGTTTATGACCAACTTAGACAGCATATGAAAAAGCAGACATTACTGCCAACAAAAGTCCATCTCATCAAGGCTATGGTTTTTCCAGTGGTCATGTATGGATGTGAGAGTTGGACTATAAAGAAAGCTGAGCACCAAAGAATTGATGCTTTTGAACTGTGGCATTGGAGAAGACTCTTGAGAATCCCTTGGACTGCAAGAGATGGAACCAGTCCATCCTAAAGGAAATCAGTCCTGAACATTCATTGGAAGGACTGATGTTAAAGCTGAAACTCCAATAATTTGGCCACCTGATGAGAAGAACTGATTCATTTGAAAAGACCCTGAGCTGGGAAAGATTGAAGTCGGGAGGAGAAGGGGATGACAGAGGATGAGATGGTTCGATGGCATCACTGATTCAATGGCCACAAGTTTGAGGAAACTCCAGGAGTTGGTGATGGACAGGGAGGCCTGATATGCTACAGTCCATGGGTCACAAAGTGTCAGACATGACTCCAACTGAACTGAACTGAACTCTTTGCCCACCTTGTTGAATGTAGCCTTCCATTCTCCTCTCTCCATGGTATTCTCCAGGCAAGAATACTTGAGTGGGTAGCCATTTTCCTTCTCCAGGGGATCTTTCCAACTCAGGGATCTAACCCAAGTGTCCAGCACTGGAGACAGATTCTTTACCATCTGAGCCACCAGGGAAACCTCTAAAACCCCAAAGGTAGTAGTAATACTGAGAGCATGAATTCAGCCTCCTAATTCTGAGCGAGTCTTTCTTTCCTAAACCACCTTCTAGCCTTCTATCTTAAGCATTTATTTCAATCTAACGCATGCAACAGTTAAGCAGCCATTTCTAGCTTTTTATTTAGGCTCCCCAACACCACCAACTCAAAACACAACTCTACTTAACAGATTCTGAAAGTAAAGGATTCTTCTCCTGGTTGCAGTGAGACAATAACTTGAGAGAAACGCAACTAACCTTATTAGACAAGATTATCATGTCTAGAAAACAGGTGGCATTCTATACTTTAATCTCATTTTCACATAAGCACATATTTTAGACAGTAGAAAATAATTTAATAAATGAGTGAAAAAATTTCTTAATATCACAGCAGCAATCTTGAATAACAAGCTTACAGAAAAGTAATGATATGATATATTTGAAACTGTTTTAAATATTAAAACACAACACCAGAAAGATAAAGAAAATAATTCATGATCTATAGTATTCTGTCAAGGCAAATTGGAAGTGGTCAAACAGGAGATGGCAAGAGTGAATGTCAACATTCTAGGAATTAGCAAATAAGATGGACTGGTATCTGAATTTAACTCAGATGACCATTATATCTACTACTGTGGGCAGGAATCCCTTAGAAGAAATTGAGTAGTCATCATAGTCGACAAAAGAGTACAAAATGCAGTACCTGGATGCAGTCTCAAAAATGACAGAATGATCTCTGTTCCTTTCCAAAGCAACTCATTCAATATCACAGTAATCCAAGTCTATGCCTACAAGACGTTTTACAACTAACACCCAAAAAATATGTTTTTTACATTTTAGGGGACTGGATTGCAAAAGTAGTAAGTCAAGAAACACCTGGAGTAACAGGCATATTTGGGCTTGGAATGCGGAATGAAGGAGGGCAAAGGCAAATAAAGTTTTGCCAAGAGAATGCACTGGTCACAGCAAACACCCTCTTCCAACAACACAAGAGAAGACTCTACACATGGACATCACCAGATGGTCAACAGCAAAATCAGATTGATTATAGTCTTTGCAGCCAAAGATGGAGAAGCTCTACACAGTCAGCAAAAACAAGACTGGGAGCTGTCTGTGGCTCAGATCATGAACTCCTTATTGCCAAATTCAGACCCAAATTGAAGAAAGTACGGAAAACCACTAGACCATTCAGGTATGACCTAAATCAAATTCCTTATGATTATACAGTGGAAGTGAGAAATAGATTTAAGGGACTAGATCTGATAGAGTACCTGATGACTATGGATGGAGGTTTGTGACATTGTACAGGAGACAGGGAGCAAGATCATCCCCATGGTAAAGAAATGCAAAAAGCAAAATGGCTGTCTGAGGAGGTCTTATAAATAGCTGTGAAAAGAAGAGAAGTGAAAAGCAAAGAAGAAAAGGAAAGATATACCCATATGAATGCAGAGTTCCAAAGAATAGCAAGGAGAGATAAGAAAGCCTTCTTCAGTGATCAGTGCAAAGAAATAGAGGAAAACAATAGAATGGGAAAGACTAGAGATCTCTTCAAGAAAATTAGAAATACCAAGGGAATATTTCATGCAAAGATGGGCTCAATAAAGGACAGAAATGGTATGGACCTAACAGAAGCAGAAGATATTAAGAAGAGGTGGCAAGAATAACAGAAGAACTGTACAAAAAGATCTTCATGACTCAGATAATCAGGATGGTGTGATCACTCACCTAGAGTGAGACATCCTGGAGTGTGAAGTCAAGTAGGCCTTAGGAAGCATCAGTACGAAAAAAGCTAGTGGAGATAATGGAATTCCAGTTAGCTATTTCAAATCCTAAAAGATCATGCTGTGAAAGTATGCCAGCAAATCTGGAAAACTCAACAGTGGCCACAGGACTGAAAAAGGTTGGTTTTCATTCCAATCCCAAAGAAAAACCATACCAAAGAATGTTCAAACTACTGCACAATTGCACTCTTCTCATGCTAGCAAAGTAATGCTCAAAATTCTTCAAGCCAGGCTTCAATAGTACGTGAACCATGAACTTCCAGATGTTCAAGCTGGTTTTAGAAAAGGCAGAGGAACAAGAGATTAACTTTCCAACATCCACTGGATCATCGAAAAAGCAAGAGAGTTGCAGAAAAGCATCTCTTTCTACTTTATTGACTATGCCAAAGCCTTTGACTGTATGAATAACAATAAACTGTAGAAAATTCTTAAAGAGATGAGAATACCAGATGACCTGACCTGCCTCTTGAGAAATCTGTATGCAGGTCAGGAAGCAACAGTTAGAACTGGACATGGAACAAAAGACTGATTCCAAATAGGAAAAGGAGTACGTCAAGGCTGTATATTGTCACCCTGCTTATTTAACTTATACGCAGAGTACATCATGAAAAACGCTGGGCTGGAAGAAGCACAAGCTGGAATCAAGATTGCTGGGAGAAATATCAATCACCTCAGATATGCAGATGAGCCCACCCTTATGGCAGAAAGTGAAGAACTAAAAAGCCTCTCGATGAAAGTGAAAGAGGAGAATGAAAAAGTTGGCTTAAAGCTGAACATTCAGAAAACTAAGATCGTGGCATCTGGTCCCATCACTTCGTGGCAGCCATGGTGACTGCAGCCATTAAATTAAAAGGTGCTTACTCCTTTGAAGGAAGTTATGACCAACCTAGACAGCATATTAAAAAGCAGAGACATTACTTTGCTAACAAAGGTCCATCCAGTCAAGGCTATGGTTTTTCCAGTAGTCATGTATGGCTGTGAGATTTGGACTGTAAAGAAAGCTGAATGTTGAAGAACTGATGTTTTGAACTGTGGTTTTGGAGAAGTCTCTTGAGAGTCCATTGGACTGAAAGAGATCCAACCAGTCCATCCCAAAGGAGATCAGTTTTGGGTGTTCACTGGAAGGACTGATGTTGAAGCTGAAACTCCAATACTTTGGCCACCTGATGTGAAGAGCTGACTCCTTTGAAAAGACCCTGATGCTGGGAAAGATTGAGGGCAGGAGGAAAAGGGGACGGACGATGATATGGTTGTATGGCATCACCGACTCAATGGACATGAGTTTGGGTAAACTGCGGGAGTTTTTGATGGACTGGCATGCTGCAGTCCATGGGGGTCGCAAAGAGTCAGACACAACTGAGCAACTGAACTGAACTGAACTGAAAAGCACTATGTCACTGTGTTTTATCTAAATCTTTCCTTTCATTCCAGGGAGGACTGAGGTTACTGGTTCAGAGGAAAAGAAGAAAGAATCATCAATAAAAACATTTTATCTAAAGTTCAACATGTAGTAAGTACAACAGACTCATAACTTATACTTTCTCTTGTAATAGAAATAAATATTATTGATGAGAAATTTTCTGGAAAATTGGCTACAGAAACTTATTAACATTCAATTTATTCCATATAGTCTTCTTGAGAGAAAAAAATATAATCACTGCTTGTCTTGGAGATTTTTTATCTTCTCAAAATATAAGTGCTATTACTATTTCTATCTCTCTATTTGCTTCAGAAATTTAATTGTTCTTAGGAAAAGGGAAGCAACTTTAGAATTATCTTTAATTCCTCCCTAAAATAAGAAACCACTATAAGAAATTTAAAAATTACTGATCTCAGTGGTCAGCTCCTGATGTAAGCAACCAACCCAAAGTTTACATTAAGAAAGAACATATTTATTTTCTTCCTTTTAGTCAAGAAAATGTGATTATTAGGACCATGGAAAAAAAATTTGAAGTGGTTTATACCTTTATGTAATAGCCTACTTATGTTACTAGAAATTTTTAAATGTAATTTAAAAACCTTTTTTCTTTACCATTTTTTTTCTATCAAACTTATAGATGATGGCATAATGAAAATATTGATATTATTGCCTAGAAACCCACAATGTGGAACTTTTATTGTTCATACTGATAAGAATCCAAAGGTTTAAAAATGAATACTTCTAAAATGTGTCCATTTCCTGGTCAGAGAAACATGAGGTAAGGCAACTATAGAACTCAAAAAGATTAACTTTTAGTTTGATATGAGGAGAAAAAGGAGTTTTACACATATAATTTCCACCATCACTTTTAACATTTATGTGTATAAAAATTATATACAGCACATAAGAACCTTGCTTCCTATGATGAGAAAGATATACATGCCTGCCTTGTGACACTTGGGAATAATTCTTTTCATTGCAGATGTACAGTCATTAAAATAGATGGGGAAAAATGTAAAGAGTGGCAAATGTTATTTTCTTGGGCTCTAAAATCACTGCAGACAGTGACTGCAGACACAAAATTAAAAGATGCTTGTTCCTTGGAAAAAAAGCTATGACAAAGCTAGAAAAAGTAGAGACACACTTTGCCAACAAAGGTCCATACATGCAAAGCAATGGTTTTACCAGTAGTCATGCACAGATTCGAGAGCTGGACCATAAAGAAGGCTGAGTACCGAATAATTGATGCTTTCGAACCGTGGTGCTGAAGACTCTTGAGAGTCCCTTGGACAGCAAAGAGATCAAACCACTAGAGCCTAAAGGAAATAAACCTTGAATACTCATTAGAAAGACTGATGCTGAAGCTGAAACTCCAATACTTTGGCCACCTAATGCAAAAAACTGATTCACTGGAAAAGACCCTGATGCTGAGAAAGATTGAAAGCAGGAAGAGAAGGGGATGACAGAGGATGTAATGTTTGGATGGCATCACCGACTCAATGGACATGAGTTTGAGCAAGCTCTGGGATTAGTGATGGACAGGGAAGCCTGGCATGCTGCAGTCCATGGGGTCACAAAGAAACAGGACTGAGCAACTGAACTGAACTGAACTGACTCATTGGAAGGACTGATCCTGAAGCTGAAGCTCCAATACTTTGGCCACCTGATGTGAAGAGCTAACCCATTGGAAAAGACTCTGGTGCTGGGAAAGACTGTGGGCAGGAGGAGAAAGGGGCAATAGGGAATGAGGTGGTTGGATGGCATCATTGACTCAGTGGAGATGAATCTGGCCAAACTCTCGGAGAGAGTGAAGGACAGGAAGCCTGGTATGCTGCAGTCCATAGGGTTGCAGAGTCAGACGCAATTTCACAACTGAACAACAGTTACTTTTAATGAATTCATTTGATAAACTGATAGGTCTAAAATAGAAAAAAAAAAAGGGATGACAAAGTAAGAAAAAAATCATTCAGACTTGTTTACTTTTTATTTATTATGGTNGGATCACATGTATAGTGAACATGAGTTGCCTGACTTTAGGCTTTTATTCTAATTTTCTAAGTTTTAGCTTCCTTATTTGTACTAAATTGTGAGGATTAAGTCAGGTAACCCTTGAGAAACAGGTAGCAGAGTATGTTGCTGAAACTAAAGAATATTAGCGATTATAATCATTAGATGAATTTTGGCTTTTCATACAAGGTTTTATAAAAGTCAACTATTTGGCTTCATTTCTTATCTCCCTTCTTAAAACAGTAGTATATGAATTTAATAACATGAGAAAAATGATTAATTTATATAATTAAAGCAACATGCATAAAATATAACTATTAAGTCAATTTGCTTCAAATTTTAATAAGTATTATGCAAAGTATCAGATATAGTATGGTATGAAAAGATGAATAAGATATAACACGGATATACAAAGACACTGGAATTCAATAGAAACAGACAGATAAACAACAAACAAATAAAAAACATCTCAAAAGATTAATAATGAATACACACACCCTCATTTACTTTTATAATCTATTATATGGAAGTTTTCATAACTTGAAGTCATGGAAAATTTTTATTTTATAAAAACCCCTTATGGGTATGAGTAAAAGAACTAATGATTTTTCGAAGAAACATCTGAGAGTCATGCAAAGAAAATTGCAGAGAATGATAAGGATTACTGGCAAATATCCTGATATGCTTGTGGTAAGAATCTGCACATACATACATCCCTGTGTTTCCTAAAAGAGCTAAGCAACAGGAAAGTAATCTACTTCCCTGATCATCTCTCATGTACTAAGTTGTTTTCACTTTGGTGATCATCAAGTCAAGTAGTTCTGTAAAGAGAAATTATTTTACAGAAAAGGAAATGGGGCTCAGAGTTGTTAATATGAAGAAGGCCACAGAATGGCTAAGTAGCAGAGTGAGATTTTTAATTTACTTCTGATTTATCGTACATTCCATGGTATATGTATAACACAAGGCAGTCTATTTAATTTCTCCATTTTCATTCTTCAACTTGAACATTTGCAAAATAGAACTAATTCTTCACAATTTTCATTTATGTTTGGAATATTGAAGTTCTTAGTCACATTGTTTTTACTTTTTTTCTACCTTTTTGACTTTTTTTTTCTCATAATTATCTGAAAATTCTGAGTGATAGAATCC
>SJYQ01001273.1:1401006-1416623 GCA_006410935.1 Redunca redunca
AGTGATAGAATCCCGTCTTCAGTACATCTTCATTAAAGATTTTATCATCAGTATATTTTCCATAATTCACCAATATTTTTCCATATGTTCACTGTTTTCATGTTTCATTTTCTAAAATCCTATTTTTTTCTTCTATATTCCCACAAAGTTTTCTAATAATCAACTGCTTCTGAGTCGACATATTATTTGTTTGGCTTGGATAATATTATATATATTTTGTTTTTTTCCTATACTAAGGCAAACAACTAAGTCTATGGACTTATGGACCTATGGTATGCACCTAATAGAAATAGAAGATATTAAGAAGAGGTGTCAAGAATACACAGAAGAACTGTACAAAAAAGATATCAGTGACCCATATAACCTCGAAAAGTNATAACCATGATGTTATGATCACTTACCTAGAGTCAGACATCCTGGAGTGTGAAGTCAAGTGGGCCTTAGGAAGCATCATTACAAACAAAGCTAGTGGAGGTGATGAAATTTCAGTTGAGCCATTTTAAATCCTAAAAGATGATGCTGTTAAAGTGTTGTACTTAATATGCCGGGAAATTTGGAAAATTCAGCAGTGGTCAAAGGACTGGAAGAGGCCAGCTTTCATTCCAAGCCCAAAAAAGGCAATGCCAAAGAATGTTCAAACTACCACACAACTGCACTCATCTCACATTCTAGCAAAGTAATGCTCAAAATTCTTCAAGTCAGGTTTCAACAATATGTGAACTGAGAACTACCAGATATTCGAGCTGGAATTAAGAAAAGGCAGAGGAAGCAGAGATCATATTGCCAACATCTAAAAAGCAAAAGGGTTCCAAAAAAATCTACTTCTGTTTTATTGACTACACCAAAGCCTTTGACTGTGTGGATCACAACAAAGTGTGGAAAATTCTTAAAGAGATGGGAATACCAGGCCACCTTAGCTGCTTCCTGAGAAATCTGTATGCAGGTCAGGAAGAAACAGTTAGAATGGACATGGAACAACAGACTAGTTCCAAATTAGGAAAGGAGTGCATCATGGCTGTTTATTGTCATCCTGCTTATTTAACTTATATTCAGAGTATATCATGCAAAATGTCAGGCTGGATGAAGCACAAGCTGGAATCAAGATTGCTGGGGGAAATATCAGTAACTTCAGATATGCAGATGGCACCACCCTTATGGCAGAAAGTGAAGAGGAACTAAAGGGATTCTTGATGAAAGTGAAAGAGAAGAGTGAAAATGCTGGCTTAAAACTCAACATTCAAAAGACGAAGATCATGGCATCTGGTCCCATCACTTCATGACAAATAGATGGGGGAACAGTGGAAACAGTGACAGATTTTACTTTCTTGTGCTCCAAAATCACTGCAGATGATGACTGCAGCCATGAAATTAAAAGATGCTTGTTTCTTGGAAGAAAAGCTATGCAAACCTAGATAGCATGTTAAAAAGCAGAGACATTACTTGCCAACAAAGGTCCGTCTAGTCAAAGCTATCGTTTTTATAGTAGTCACGTACAGATATGATAGTTGGACCATAAAGAACACTGAGTGCTGAAGAATTGATGCTTTTGAACTGTCGTGTTGGAGAAGATTCTTGAGAGTCTGTTGGACTGCAAGGAGATCAAACCTGTCAATCCTAAAGGAAATCAGTCCTGAATATCCATTGGATGGTTTGATGTTGATGCTGAAGCTCCAGTATTTGGCTACCTGATGTGAAGAACTGACTCATTGGAAAAAAACCCTGATGCTAGGAAAGACTGAGGGCAGGATGAGACGGGGACGACAGAGGATGAGATGGTAGGATGTCTTCACTAACTGGATGGACATGAGTTTGAGAAAGCTCTGGGAGTTGCTGACGGACAGGGAAGCCTGGAGTGCTGCACTCCACGGGGTTGTAAAGAGTCAGACACGACTGAGCCACTGAACTGAACTGAATGCCCAATGAATCAAAGGGCATATGAATATGACTCTTGGTCATAAACACTGAGGGAGATAGCTTTTTCTTAATGGTAAATAATTTCCTCAAAATTTCCATCTCTAAGATTAATAAATTCTGAGGCTCTATTGTACAGCTTATGACTATAATTAACAGTAACATATTATATATTTGAAAGTTGTCAGAAGAGACCTTAAATATTACCACTATTGAAACAAAAATTAACTATGTGCATGGTTGGAGATTTTCGTTACCTTACTGTGGTGTGTAACCTTATCAATACCTACATATCTTATCAATATGTACACATGTCAAATCATTGCTTTGGACACCTTAAACTTTCATATTTTTTGTGTCAATAATATATCAATAAGCCTGAAGAAGACACTATTATCATCTTAAAAGAAGACACTATTGCATTAAATAATTTAAAATCTAAACTAGGAGAGTGGCAAAGGTGATGAAAAAAGAATGGAGTAGATATAAAATGTAATACCAACAACATACCTATATGTGAATATGGAGTAACCAGGGTTTTACCACCTGGGTTGCACTGGTGGGAATCAAATTTTGTCCTTCTTAGAAGCAATGTCTAACTTTTCATTTGAATGAACAAAGGGCTTTTGAAGTCAGAATAGCATCCAGATAACATTAAAATTTATTTTGTAAAGACTAATCTATATGCAGACATAGATGATTTTGAGGACTGTTTTGTTAATAATAAAGTAGGAATAACATCCATACATGAACTGACGTATGTAGCTAAAGGGACATGTTGAGTGATGAACAACAGAGGAAAAAGAGAATTATCTGGATTGAAAGGGGGTGTCGAGAAGATAGAAAGTAGTCTGCAGGTTATTAAAGAGAATGGGTCTACTCCTTCTTCCTAGGAACAAGAAATGGCAGTATGCAACATCCCAACCATTGAAGAATACCTCTCATTCTCAATTTGCTGCTGATTACACAGCCTGTCTTTCACTTTCCATGCCTGTTTTCTTTCTCCTCTACCTGAAAAAGCCTGTCACCTAGGGGTGGCTTATCGGAAAAGATGTGAAGAAGGTTTTGGATCTCAGCTTTGGGGAATTCTTCTGGTGGATACAGGTAATATATTTATACCCTTGTTTTCTCTTCTTAAGACTTAAATGGTATCCCCACTGAAAATACTTTTCTCACCCCCAACTCCCCTACTCACCACCATCTTTACCAAAAGTATAGTTGGTAATCTCGGATCGTGTCTTAAATAGGTTTTCTGTGAGGAAATTGGAGTTTTTCCAAAATTTCTCCCTCCTACTTTGAGATGTTGCCTTTCAATTTTTCCTTTTCCTCAAGTTCCTTCTTTTAAACATCAACTCCATGGCCAGCCCACCAAATTTTTCTTTAGTTTTTCTTTCTTTTTTTGCAAAAAGCTGTCTGAGGCAATGACTCAGAATGAGTCTCTGATATATTTCACTTAGCGTTTTGGATTTTAATGTATTTGTTCACTGGAAGGACTGATGCTGAAACTGAAACTCGAATACTTTGGCCACCTCATGTGAAGAGTTGACTCATTGGAAAAGACCCTGACGCTGGGAGGGCAGGAGGAGAAGGGGATGACAGAGGATGAGATGGCTGGATGGTGTCACCGACTCGATGGACATGAGTTTGAGTGAACTCCAGGAGTTGGTGATGGACAGGGAGGCCTGGTGTGCTGTGATTCATGGGGTCGCAAAGAGTCGGACATGACTGAGCGACTGAACTGAACTGAACTGAACTGATTCTTCAGCAGTCTGGAAAGTCAGTATTGCATACACAGTCCTGCCACACAACACATCTAGGAAAAATGGGCCCCAGGGAGACAGAATCAAGAATGCCAGCCTGGACAGACAGAGTTACAGAGAGCTGGTAGATCCAAGAGTTTCATAGACTAGGATATGGATTTATTATTACTAGCACTATTTGAATCAATGGCCTCAGTCATGGTGCCACATGAGGTTCTGAATCAGTGACCCAGCTTTGGAGTTGGTGAAAGAAGAAAAACTGGGCTTATAGCAAACCAGTTGAGTGGTGTCTCAACATCACAAGTTCAGATAAAGTGGAGAAGGTAAATAAAGTTTATTTGTTGCATGTATGAGTTGATGAACTAAGATCTACAGTTGCTGTTCTTGGTGAGTGGAGGTATGGATGGTAATGGTGTTTATAGGAAAAAACATGGTGTGCGTACTGAGAAAAGGGAGAATATTAGAAGCAATGTCAGAGAAAAAGAAAATAGTAAGTAGAAAAGTAGGTAAGAACATGAGAGTAAAGCTAAGAAATTGTACCACTTTAGTATCTCAAATTACTTTTTTTCTAAACAAATTCAGACTTCAATCTTTCCCTACTTAATCCTGGATTTCCTGTAGAATTTGTCCTCTCAAAATTAGGTGCCTTTCCTTTTCTTCAAATATTGTCAAGCTGTCAGCGTCTCAGCCAGGATAACTTCACATAATACTTAAAACTAAATTTAACTCAGCACCACACAGACTGACTTATCAATTAGGGCACTACTGCTATTGTATCATGCTTATACATTCACCATATGAACTATATTTACTATTTTTTTAATGTACAAACATCTAATTCTAAAATAATATAAGATGTACTCGTATGCTTGAAAAGTTCAGAATTAACTTATTGAAGGTGATGGTTAATTTTATGTATAAATCTGGCTGGTCACACTGGCCATATATTAGATCAAATAATGTTCTAGAATTTTCTGTGAAGATTTTTTTAATAAGATTAACATTTAAATCAACAGACAGTGTGACTGTGCTTCATGCAACAGCTGGAGGCCTTAAGAGAGCAAAGAACAAGAAGGATGCTGCCTGAAAACTGCCCCTGAACTCAAACTGAAATTTTTCTTTGGGCTTATCCTGTGGATTTGGGACTTGTTAACCCTTCTTATTTGCAATATGGCACAGTTCCCATTACTACAAATGGGGAGTAATATAGGTACAGGAGCTCTCCATTGCAGAGCTCCATGCCTCCAAATACATCAAACCATCAGCCTTCAGAGATTGATGCCCAAACTGAACACCTAAACAGGTATACCCAGAATGAAGTCAACTCCAGGCCTGAGCATGCTTCATCTTCCCGCACAGTCCTTCAGTCTTCCTAAATGCCACCACCTTCTACTTTGTATCCCTCCAATCAGGCTGCAAGACACATTTACTTATATAAGTGTGTGTGTGTGTGTGTGTGTGTGTGCTGTGCTCGGTCATGTCTGACTTTTTGTGACCCCATGGATTGTAGATCACCAGGCTCCTCTGTCCACGGGATTCTCCAGGCAAGAAGACTGGAATGGGTTGCCATTCACTTCTCCAGGGGACCTTCCTGGCCCAGGGAATCTCTTGCATCTCCTGCACTGGAAAGTGGATTCTTTACTGCTGCACCACCTGGGAAGCATATATATATGTAGTTTCATTCCCCTCAATAACCCTGTCTAACACACTGAACATTTCAAAGAATCTGAATTGCTTTGCTATACACTTGAAACTAATACAACACTATAAATTAACTATACTTCAATAAAAAAAAACACAGAAATGATTACATAAACAAAAACAGATTTTTCTTTAGAAGCACGACTTTCACTTCTTTGCAATATTGAAAGAAGACATTCTAGAAAACCCTGTTCTTTTGTGTTTAAAGACAGAAAACAAGAAAAGCTTGAAAATATCCCTTATTCTACTTATCTTACTTTCTTCCATCTTCCAGGTACAGAAGCACATATTCCTTTCGAGTAAGCTGATCACACAGAAGAATCACACTTCTAGTTTATCAAATCTGTCCTTTATCAGCAAAAAAGAAGCTACTGTATTGATGAAAAGCTTGCAGTTTTGACCAAGTTGAGTCTTACAAGAAGATGTAGTATCATGCATGTCACTATTGCTTTTAATAGCAAAGTAGGATTAGTAGAATCCTGAAAACCTGGCTTTCCAGACCTGGAAGCTCCTTTCATATTGTAAAAGACAGAGACCTGAACTACCTTTGGTTCAGATTTTTGCTTTGTTAAACTTCCTGGAGTGAACCTTTTAGTTATGTCAGTGATAAGCAAAAGGACACTCAGGAATGTAAGTCCTTGAGCAGCTGGAACCAAGGCCCTGATTTTGGCCTTTTCTATTTTTACATGCTTTTTCATTAAGCATATAGAATAATGCCATACAGTCCTGGGTTGAGATGAATTTCTCCCTAAAAAGAATAAGAATTCCCACAATAATTCACAGATCAAAAGTTAGACATGGAGATATCCTAAATGGACCCAAGGAAATATGGCTGGTATTAGATTTCATAGTGATATCTAACAGCAAGTTTTAAGTCTATTCATGCTATAGCTGTCTTCTGTTCCTCCAATTGTATGGAAAGTTTTGTTCAAAGTTTCAGCCTGGTCTCAACAAAGTGGGTCTCTAATCTTGTCAAGAACACAGGGATAGTAGCAGCTGGATACAGGGCATATTACTTGTACCACTAAATCTGGAACTAGCAATGGCTTCTGGACAGAACAGACATGAGAAGATTACAGTCTGACAAGAGGTTAAACACTCGGATCTCAAATGGGAACAGTACTCGGAAAGTGTGTACATTGGGTGTAGGGGAGGGTGGTAGTTTTGACTGACCCATCAGAGAAGGCTTCAGGCCTTTAGTCAGTATGTCAGAGACGGGAGTATGTCTGCCATATACAGGAAGTGCTCCAGGTAAAAATGCACTGAATGACCCCAATCAAGTAAGGGGTACCCACTAAAGAAAAGGAAACTTCAAATACAGAGTGTTGAGGGTGCAGGTTTTACCTCTTGACCCTTCTGCCATCCTATCCTAATGGTGAGATGGGCAGTAAGAATGTTCATATAACACACATGTAGAGCCATGAAGTCAAGAGAGCAAGTAGGGTTCACCTAGTAATAGGCCTTCACTTAAAATCTGGATTATATTTAAGTTTTAGATATGTTTGTTAAATATATTTTATTCTAATATATAACCTAAATTTAAAATTACGCATATGGTTTTCTCTGAAGATCCAGTGGTTAATAATCCACCTGCCAATGAAGAGGACACAGTTTCAACCCCTGGTCCAGGAAGATTCCACCGGCTGCAGAATAACTAAGCCCATGTATTGCAACTACAGAGTAGCCGCCACTGGCCTCAACTAGAGAAAGCCTGCACATAGCAATGAAGACCCAGCATGGCCAAAAATTAATTAATTAACCAGTTAATATTTTTTAACAAAAAATAAAATTTAGCAAAACTTGATCAGCCTCTTAAAAACAGAAGGTGCATGTTAAGTCAGGAAGGAAACAATCCTGGTTAGTATTATAACATGGTTCTCAGTTTGAAGATTCAATAGAAGGATAATATGTATTTCTAATCTCCAAATAAACACAGTAATAAAAGTCCCATTCTAGGGAGTGCAATGGAGGGAAATGTTGGTGTAAGACTTTTATTTTTTGTATCACATTCTGCACTTTTTAATTTTTTTTCACTTTGTGCACATTAAACATCATTTAGAAGGAAAGTAAAGTCATCAACTCTGAGTTAAAAATGTATCTATCTATCCATCAAATCTCTTTGAAAAGTAACTATGATCTGTAAAGCAGCAAATGAATTAGTCATGGCATTTTAAAAGAATTGCTTTGCAAAGCACAGATTCCTTTGAATTGTGAGTAATAACATCCAATTTATAATCCCAGATTTAGCAATTTGGAATTCCTTAAAGATATATGCAACTTAAGTGATTTAGCTAGATAATCATTAGCACGTTTTTGTACACAGAAAATAATTGATAAATGTTTATTGAATAAAAATAGCCCAAAGTAGTTTTAACCACAGTTAATTTAATCCCTGCCTCATGAAAATAAAATATCCCAACATCATGCTACCCTAGCATCACACATGCATACACACACACACACACACACACACACACACACAGAGAGAGATTTAGCAAAGAAATGCATTAACAACAAGAAGTTATTTTAATTAGTTTGCTTTAAGTGGAGTATTTACATGGACTTTCAAATAACAGCTTAATACTTAAAAAACATTTAAATTATATAAACTGATAGAGATTAACATTTAAATTCTGAAATGACTAGTTTGTGAAAATGTTTATTTTTGTTATTTATTTCCACTTATTTCTTTAGGAACAATCAGCTAGAATAAAAATATCCTACTATATCCACAATCATAGGAGAGATTAATAAAGCTTTTCTACTGATCCTAAAAATAAATATTTAAATTGAAAATTTTTAATAAAATAGTTCACTCATTGCCATATACCTGTATACATATATACACATATACCATATACCTCTAAGAACCTAGACAACATATAAAAAGGAGAGACATTACTTTGCCAATAAAGGTCTGTCTAGTCAAAGCTATCATTTTTCCAATAGTCATGTATGGATATGAGAGTTGGCTATAAAGAAAGCTGAGCACCAAAGAATTAATGTTTTTGAACTGTGGTGTTAGAGAAGACTCTTGAGAGTCTCTTGGACTGTAAGGAGATCCAGCCAGTCCATTCTAAAGGAAATCAGTCCTGAATATTCACTAGAAGGACTGATGCTGAAGCTGAAACTCCAATAATTTGGCCACCTGATGCAAAGAACTGACTCATTGGAAAAGACCCTGATGCTGGGAAAGATTAAAGGCAGGAGGAGAAGGGGATGACAGAGGATGAGATGGTTGGATGGCGTCACTGACTGTATGGACATGAGTTTGAGCAAGCTCCAGGAACTGGTGATGGACAGGAAAGCCTGGAGTGCTGCAGTCCATGGGATCGCAAAGAGTTGGACACGACTGAGCAACTGAACTGAACCTCTAAGAATGCATTTTACCTAAGATTATTATTGGTGCTTTGAAAACTCAAGTAAATGCTTATGTAGTTTTCTGCATCCTTTGACTCAAAACGCAGGTGATAGTGTTTTAAACTATGCTGAATTTAATTTCTTTCTTTCATCTTCTTAATTTTATATCTACTTGGTGAGTTTTACTAACAAACATTAAAATCTTAGTGGAACAATTCATTCCCATTCTTTTCACAAAACTAAAACAATTTATATATAGTTTTTAAATATGTCTAATTAGATCAGTTATTTTTACAAGATCTAGAGTTGCATATTTCTGGTTACTTTTTGTCCTCAATGATTTCCAAATGAAAGCGTTTATTTAGTGTTTATTTTTTCATTTTATTATTCATATTAGCAGTGTGAACATATAGTATTAACATATACAAGACTTTAGCAAGACTGACACCAATTTATGTGCTTTAATCTGCCAGCATTCTAGGCACAAAGAAAACATCTACGAAGGCCTGTCTAATGTTCTCTGGAATGAAAAAAGAAAAATAAATACCACAGTGTCTGGATGGTGCCATTTCTGCAGTATGTCAGGAATTTGGGACAGCTTGTCCACTTGCACTTGCAATGTTCCTTACAGTGCTAATATCTCAGGAATTTTCCTCTGTTCCTCAATCCTTCAAAACCAGAAATATTCTCCCTCCCTAATGAAAAAGAAATATCTGTTTTTGGTTTGTGGTCAGACTGTTTCAGGGAGTGGACACCTGCTAGTTTAACATTCTTTTATAGGCCAGACTGTAAGCAGAGGGATGTTCAATTGCCTCAAGGTATTTTTGATTCTCAAGTGCCACCTGCTCCAGAAACTGCAGCCAAGTGTTATCTAAGAGAAGAGGCATAAAGTATGGCAAAAAATCCTGTGACTATAGTGGGATATCTAAACACTGCAATTACTCATTCTAGAAATTCACCTGCATGGCCTTGCTAGCGGTGGAAGGAAAGCAAGCCATGGAGCATGGCTGAGAATTTTCTTTAAGCAGTAAACCATATTTCCCCTCCTAATTCAAACCAGATACAATTTTGGAGGGCCCAGACTTATTGGTCTCTGTGCCCTCAGACTTGTTTCCCTATAGCTCTAAGCTTAGTGGCTTATGCTGAAGAGCATACAAAATTCATTAAGGAGAATATAGCAGAGTCTTGTAAATCCACTTTGTAAGGTTGAGCTGTAAAACTCTGATCTTGAAATCACTCTATTTGTGGACAAATCCTCACTCAGCCATTTACAAACTGGACTGGATTCAGTTGGTTTCTTTGGTCTTTCTTTTAATCTCCTTTTTGTACCATTCTGCATGACAATGGACATAGAGTTCAGAATATTTTCCATACTTCCCTGCAGCTGAGACCCCAACAGGGACTTAGGTTCTGTCACTCAGAATTAGAAAGTGGAAAGAGAGGCGGTGGGTCATACTGTGTTCATTTTAATAGTAAGGATCTAGAAGAAAGGTAATGCTAAAGAATCCTCAAACTTCCAGACAATTTCACTCATCTCACAGATTAGTAAAGTAATGCTCAAAATTCTCCAAGCCAGGCTTCATCAATACATGAACTGTCAACTTCCAGATGTTCAAGCTGGTTTAGAAAAGGCAGAGGAACCAGAGATCAAATTACCAACATCCGATGGATTATCAAAAAAGCAAGAGAGTTTCAGAAAAACATCTGTTTCTGCTTTATTGACTAAGCCAAAGCCTTTGACTGTGTGGATCACAATAAACTGTGGAAAATTCTTAAGGAGATAGAAATACCAGACCACCTGACCTGCCTCTTGACCTGTATGCAGGTCAGGAAGAAACAGTTAGAACTGGACATGGAATAGCAGGCTGGTTCCAAATAGAAGAAGGAGTACGTCAAGGCTGTATATTGTCACCCTGCTTATTTAACTTATAAGCAGAGTACATCATGAAAAATGCTGGGCTGGAAGAAGCACAAGCTGGAATCAAGATTGCTGGGAAAAATATCAATAACCTCAGATATGCAGATGACATCACCCTTATGGCAGAAAGTGAAGAAGAACTAAAGAGTCTCTTGATGAAAATGAAAGAGAAGAGTGAAAAAGTTGGCTTAAGGCTCATCTTCAGAAAACTAAGATCATGGCATCCGGTCCCATCACTTCATGGCAAATACATGGGGAAACGGTGGAAACAGTGGGTGACTTTATTTTGGAGGGCTCCAAAATCACTGCAGATGGTGATTGCAGCCATGAAATTAAAAGACGCTTACTTCCTGGAATGTAAGTTATGACCAACTTAGACAGCATATTAAAAAGCAGAGACATCACTTTGTCAACAAAGGTCTATTTAGTCAAGGCTACGGTTTTTCCAGTAGTCATGTATGGATGTGAGAGTTGGACTATAAAGAAAGCTGAGCACTGAAGAATTGATGTTTTTGAACTGTGGTGTTGGAGAAGACTCTGGTGAGTCCCTTGGACTGCAAGACGATCCAACCAGTCCATCCTAAAGGAGATCAGCCCTGGGTGTTCATTTTAAGGACTGATGTTGAAACTGAAACTCTAATACTTTGGCGACCTGTTAAGAAGAGCTGATTCATTTGAAAAGACCCTGATGCTGAGAAAGATTGAAGGCAGGAGGAGAAGGGGCCAACAGATGGTTGGATGGCATCACCAACTCAATGGACATAGCTTTGGTAGATCTCAGTTGGTGATGGACAGGGAGGCCTGGCGTGCTGTGGTTCATGGGGTCACAAAGAGTTGAACACGACTGAGTGACTGAACTGAGCTGATCTAAGCAGGTATTTTGTGGCTTACATAACAATTCTGGTAGTGGCCAGAGTGGTGTGTTCCCGGAGTTCCCTACTTCCTAATTGTGGCAAAGTAGCAGTTCTGCAATGTTCCCTAGGGATCATCACTGGAAGCCTAACCTAAAGCATGATTCTCCAGTCTTTCTGACAAGTTTAAGCATCCGATTTCCTATATAGGAGTTTAAAATGACTATAGGAGTTTCTCTTAGCTAAACTCTGATAGAAATATATATATATGTATATATTTATTATTGTATACACACAAATCATAATGTGCATAAATTAATTACATGTATATACAATATACAGGTAATATAAATGGTAAAGAATATGCCTGCAGTGTGGAGATTTAGGTTCGATCTGTGTTGGGAACATCCCCTGGAGAAAGGAATGGCTACCCACTCCAGTATTCTTGCCTGGAGAATCCCACGGACAGAGGAGCCTGGTGAGTGACAGTTCATGGGGCTGCAAAGAGCAGGATACAACTGAGAAACTAACACTTCACTTCAACTTCACTTCATTATATATACATACATTTTACACACACACACACACACACACACACACACGTATTCATATTTTGGGAGCTATTTCTAAGCAAATTTTAAATAAACATAGTTATGATGATTAGACATTTTATTTCTTAAGCAACTTTCATAAAATTCAGGCCTACCTACTATATATATATATATATAAAGAATCTTAAATTTTCTGAATCTTACTGAAATTGTTTAGTTCCNGTTATTTTATTTTCATCTAATGATCTTGTCCATCAGGTTTAATATTTAAAATATGATACTGACATTTCTTACATGATAGCTGTGTTGGATATTAAGCTAGACATTGGGAGTTTGAAAATATTTAATCCTCAGTTGGAAAATAAATGTTAATTTATAAATTAAAGAACTATAATTAGTAAATTGATTAGGATTTATTTCATTCTAGAATATGATATGTTACATAAGCTAAGAGGCTAAGAGTAAGCAATAAATTACAGAGTGATATGGTAAGTGCAATTATAAATGTTTGAACAAATTGTTCCAGGAGGTTTGCTTTATTTCCCAAAAAAATGGGTTGTGGAAGACGTTATCAAAATGAGTAAAAATGGGGTCTTGAAGGATGAATAGAAGTTTAGCACATGAAGAAAGAAGCCATGAGTATAAATGTCAACTTAAATAAAGAGAATGACGTTACACACTGTATCTTCATAGTGCAGTGAAGGCGAAACAAATGGAAACAGGTAAGCATCAAGTAAATTTAACGCTCTCCGTAAGCCCTAGGTTTCCTGAAATAAAAATATAAGAATCATTTTCTTTTGTTTGGTAAGCATAAAACTGGTCTCATTTTGTTAAATAGGCGAAAGATGACAAAAGCTTATTAGTAAAGGTATTTAGATTAAATATTATAGTATCTTTTGAGACTGTCTTTTAAGAAATGATGAAGTCACACATCCATCCCCCAAATGTAATATATGTGGAAAGATTAATGACTTGATTACCCCAATATTTTAAAAAATCAGGGCAAAGTGGTTATGAGGATAAAAAAGCAGTCTAAATTAGAGGAAAACCATGTTACTTGTGTGATACAAAAATTGATCAGGTTATCATATTGGGATACATTATATGGCAAAAGATAGGCAGTATTTGTATTGCGGTGAATATCAACGTATCTTAGTGATTTTCCAATGAGGGATTATTTTATCCTCCCTTCCATCTCCAACCACTCAAAAAAGGACATTTAGCAATGTCTGGATATATTCTGGATTGTCACAACAAGGAATTGGTCTTGGTATGCAATGGGTAGAGGACTTGAATCCTGCTGAGTATCCTACAATGCCCAGGACAGTACTCCACAACAAAATTGGCATTTTGGATAACCAGCTCAAAATGTCAATAGGGCCGAATTTGAGCAACACTGGAATACCTTTGAAGAGGGCTTTTCATAGTGAATTTGCAGACTATTGTCTCACTTGGTCATCATCTAAAATGGCTGCATAAGCTGGAGGATGATAGCTTCACTTATTTGGGTCTCATGGTGAGTTTAAATTAGTCACATATAAATGAATATAAGAATAACTTAAATGAATATTAAATCTCAAGCTATAACCTGAAAAAATGAAAAACTTTTGGGATATATGCAGGGCTTCCCTGGTGGCTCAGAGGTTAAAGAGTCTGCATCCAATGTGGGAGACCCGGTTTCAGTCTCTGGGTTGGGAAGATCCACTGGAGAAGGAAATGGCAACCCACTCCAGTACTCTTGCCTGGAGAATCCCATAGACGGAGGAGCCTGGTAGGCTACAGTCCACCACGACTGAGCGGCTTCACTTTCACTTTCCACTTTCAGGCTTTCTCATAGCTAGCCTACTGTCAGAGTAGTGCTGATGACAAACACATGGAGTCTAAGTTGGCTACTCTTTTGAAAACATGAAACTTTGAAAATATTGAGAATGTGTTATATATTTGAAAGCTGCTAATAGAGAAAATCTTAAAAGTTCTCACTGCAACAATAAGTAATTATAACTGTGAGCTGATGAATGTTAACTAAATTTATTGTGGCAACCATTTTGTAATATATACATGTATATATTGAATTATTATGTTATATACCTTAAACTAATACATTTTCATGTATCAAGTATTTCTCAAAGCTATTGGCAAAAACAAAAATCAAAAAGCTACAGCTGACATATTTAATGGTGAAATATTGAATACTCCCCGTCTGAGGTGCCAGTGCAAAGCTGTGGAAGAAGAGCTATGATTTATTTTCAACAAATGAGGCTCGAACTTTTGTATATCTATATGGGAGGAAGAAACTGACAAACTTTACTCCTAACTTACACCATATATAAAAATTAATGAAAGATGATTCATAAATATGAGTGCAAAATTAAGATAATCAAGCAGCTAGAATAAAATACATCATGGGAAAATATTTTCATGAACTTAAAGTAAGCAAAGGTTTCCTAAACAGGGTACAAAATTAAGAGTCATAACAAAATAAAAACATAATTGGACTTCATTGAAATTAAGAGCTTTAGTTAATTAAAATTATCAGTATGAGACTGAAAAGACAAGTGATACACTAGGATAACATTTTTACTATCTATCTATCTACCAAAGGGGTTATATCTAGGATGTATAAAGAATTAGCACAAATCAAGTAAGACCAAACATAAATAAAGAATAGTCAAAAGGTTTGAACAAATAGCATACCAAACAAACTGACCAAATAGCCAATAAGCATTGAAAAGATAGTCAATACAATTATTCATCAGGGAAATGCCACTTAAAATCACAATACACTATATAATACATTTACCAGAAAGTCTAAAATTTTAAAAACTGAAAATACCAAGCATTGGGAAAGAACACTGGTGGAATAACTAGAACTATCCTATGATTATGTGTAGAAGTGTAACTTTTGAAAACTATTAACATTTTAGCTATTACAGCTAACCATATACCTACTCTATGATTCAGCAATTGTACTTCAAGTATATGGCCAAGAAAAATGAGTATATATGTCCAACAAAGCACAAGAACAAGGATATCCATACCAATCCATCCATTGTAGAAGAAAGCTAGAAACAACTGAAATGGTCATCATCAAGAGAATGGCATACTAATCTGTTGCATATCTCTATAATGGAAAACAGACCAGCAATTTAAAAGCAATGAACTACTGATAAACACAACAACATGAGTGAATCCCACAGATATTTTGTTCCAAGTAAAATGAATTGATGTTAACAGAAGTCAGAAGAGTGATTACCCCTGGTGGGTGGCTAAAGCAGCAGGAAAGAATTTTCTAATGTAATAGAAATGTTTAATATCTTGATCAAAATGATGGTTATTCAGAGGAATCATATGTTAAAAGTAATTGAGCTGTACACTTCATATTTGTACATTTTCTTATTATATCTATTTTAGACATAATTTAAAAATGTTAAATCTTATAAAAGAAAATATCATGCATAAATATTATAAAATGAATATTTGGAAAAGAAGGTTAAACATGTTTTTTTTTCACATCCAAAAAGTATTTTGACAGCACTACAAAAAGGAGAAGGTCCATCTGGAAAAT
>SJYQ01001273.1:1424123-1436221 GCA_006410935.1 Redunca redunca
AGGAAATTTTCACCTTGTCATTCTTTCAGTATAATTTTCCAAGAAAGATATATTTAGATTTGAAAGGAGGTTAAAATTGTTAATTTTTTTCAATGGAGATATTTTGAACATCTAACATGTGCCAGATAATTTTCTGTTTTATACGGCTATAAAGATTAAAGATGTAGACACTACAATTATACTCACCAACATCATATGAATGCCATGTAATATAATAAGTACTAACACAGAAGTAGTCAACATTCAAAAAACTAAGATCATGGCACCCAGTCCCATCACTTCATGGCATATATATGGGGAAACAAGTATATGGGGTCGCAAAGCATCAGACACAACTGAGCCACTAAACAACAGCAACACAGAAGTATGCACAAACTACTTGGGAGCATATTAAATTAAGAATATTATGTTAGAAAAAAGTGATGTCCCAGGGAAAAAGACCCATGTGTACAACTCATATGTAATACATATGGTCGATTCAAGAAACCACAAAGCAGCTCACTAGTACAGAAAGACAGACCATGAATACCAAAGATACAACTGGAAACATATGGACTAATCAATGGACATGGCTATTTCTGAAATAAGCAAGTTTCTGTACCTATCATGTCTAAGGAATTATAAAATTATAAATGTTAAATTTTATCCAGACATTTTAGTATTGACATGACATGAATTTACACCAGGGAATTAGATTAAAAGATATAAACATATCACACATTCAATAAAGAAGATTGCACACTCATCCTTATGCATTATCTTGAACTATTTGTAAGTTGGTTACTAAAATTTGAATACTTTATTCTTTTATTCAATACTCCACAATCAATAGGATTGCTACTAAATTTATTGAGACCTTTTATTGAACTTTATTTTAACAAATCAACAGTAATAATATTGGTCAAAGTGACAGCTTAATTAAAGCAATATATTTTTCTAGGATTTGATTAGTGGAACTCTGTTTGAATGATGGTAACTATACCTCTTTGACAAAATCTACAGGCCCTTAATAAATAGTTTTTTTTTTTTTTAATGAACTTGGAATCATACCCACTCCCTTGGGTTGAACTGCCACAAAAGAAGGATTTTCTCTTAATGCACTGTGTCCCTTGGTTTATGGCTGTCTAGCATGGTAGGGGTTTAGCAAAAATAAATCTCTGTAACTGTTAGTCAAACAATAGTTAGTAGAAGTAAAAAACTAGAAGTTTTTACTCAGTGCTATCAAGGTAATAATTAACTATTTATAGCAAAAAGAAAAAGCATGATAATAAAAAAGTCAGAAGTTAATAAAAAAAGGGAATGAAATAACTGCATGCACACCATACCCATGCAATTATCATAAATATCCTGATAGAGAAGCCGTCTCTTTAACAAAGCAACTCTGTATCAGAGAATCAAACAGCAGAAACTGGAGAGGATCCACAGATCATTTTTCATTCTACTTCATCAGACTCCATCTCCATGCCTTCCTAACTGCAGAGATAATTCATACTTAGATTTCAAAATTTAATGCTTTGTTAGGGAGGTTTCCCTTGGACAAAGTGTGATTTAAAAAAATATATATATTCTACAAAGCAAAAGGTAATTCTGAACCAGAAAGCATGGAAATAAAGATTCACAGGTATGAAAAATACTACTGATCTTCCACATAAGTAAGCCAAATTTCATATTTTAAATATAATTTTAGGATACAACGAAGTTATTGCTACCAAAACAACTGTTGCACAATCAATGTGATGTGAATGATTCAACATAAAAGATAGTTTTCCACTACCACAGTCACTTTAGACAGGCAATAAAATAAGCTGAATATTAAACATAATAATCTGATTGATTGATTGAGATAGATGGGGGGAGAGAGAGAAAGGGAGAAAATACATATTGCTTTATGGTTTAAAAATACTTTCATATGTTTTCTCATTTAAGCAAAGAATTAATCTGTTGAATGTCTATTATCTTCCAAGGAACATTATGTACACAATATCATTTAATCCTAACGGCAACAGTCACTCAAATACTAAATCTGGCTTAAACAAGTCTTTTTATTTTTTTGGTTCCTGGTCCAATCATCTTTATGTGAAAGCGTATCCCTTTAGCTAAAAAGCATGATACCTAGAAAGAAGCAGAGTATCCCAAATCTCCTATTAGGTATTTCCTGGTAGCATGTTCCAATTCGTTGCATTATCTGATGAGTGATCCATAATCTCTGAATGTGTGTGAGTATGTTTGTGTGGCATCTGAGTTTGTGTTGCAAGCAATCAGAAATAGTAACTGAAGAATGACAGAGAGAGCACTAGCAAATGGAGAAGGAATGGTCAACAGGCGATGGAGATGGCTGGGGGTGGTTAGACTCTTTGGAGGTAAGAGAGATGTTTGTCATTTGCTGTGTTGTTTTATTTGCACATCTGGTACAATGACTGGCAGTGAGGTGCTTCGTAAATATGTTTCATGATTTTGATAGAGATTCAGAATGAAGGTCTCCACAGGAGATAACATTTCACATATTTTGCTATTCCTGTACCATAAGCAATGAGACTTCACATATGACATTGTGGTTTTAACTTTGTTTGGCCTTTAGATGGGGAAACAATGGAAATAGTGACAGACTTTATTTTTCTTGGGCTCCAAAATCACTGTGAATGGTAAATGAAGCCATGAAATTAAAAGAAGCTTGCTCCTTGGAAGAAAAGCCATGACAAGCCTAGATAGTATATTAAAAAGCAGAGACATTACTTTGCCAACAAAGGTCTGTATGGTCAAAGTTACGGTTCTTCCAGTAGTCATATATGGATGTGAGAGTTGGACCATAAAGAAGGTGGAGAACCAAAGTACTGATATTTTTGAACTATGGTGTTGGAAAACACTCTTGAGAGTCCCTTGGACAGCAAGGAGACCAAACCATCAATTCTAAAGGAAATCAATCCTGAATATTCATTGTAAGAATTGATGCTGAAGCTGAAGGCTCCAATACTTTTGGCCTTCAGATGCAAAGAGCCGACTGGTAGGAAAATACCCTGATGCTGGTAAAGACTGAAAGCAGGAGAAGAAGGGGATCACAGGGGACAAGATGGTAGCATGGCATCACTGATACAATGGACATGGACATGAGCTTGAGCAAGCTCCTGGACAGGGAAGCCTGGCATGCTGCCGTCTAGAGGTCATAAAGAATCAGGCACGACTGAGCAACTGAACAATAAGCCTTTAATAATAAATAAATAACTGATTCTCTTTATGTATCTTAGCTTTTCCTCACTCTTCAGGTAATCAAACACAGGAAACCTTTTGGTTTTGTTCAGTGCATAGCATAGAACCTAACACATAGGAGGTGTTTAGTGAGTGAGATAGTAAAAAGCACATGAACAAATACAATCTGAATAACACGAGTGATGAGATATTAAAATAACTTTCATTATCCAGGAATAAATTCTCCCTCATTATCAATTAGGCAACGGCAAAGGGGACAAAAAACTGGGAACCATCATTCAGCCATGATCATAATCATTTATTTACAAAAAGCTATTCAGAGAGGCAGTATTTGAATTTGTTAAGATCACAGCAAACTCTGAAACTTGGTGATGGACAGGGAAGCCTGATGTGCTGCAGTCCATGGGGTCGCAAGAGTCGGACACGACTGAACTGACTAACTGAAGATCACGGACTCCAGAGACACATCTTGTGGAAATGTGTCCATCTCTTATGTGTCTCCATTTCTCTTGCCTAAAATGGGGATTATAATAGTGTCTATTATAGGATTAAATTATTATTATGAAAGATTTATATTTATTCAAATAAATAAATACTTAATCGTTACATACAAAATAATGTAGTATATTTCCAAAAAGTTCAAAGTATAGTTCCACTTGTTGAGCTATTAACCTTCAAGTGGCAAGCAATAAATTTGAACAGTTGACATAAATTAACCAAAAAATAAGCTAATTATGGATAACATTGCTGTGAACCTTATTATATTCTTCAGATTTTTGGAAATGTTTAGTGAAGTAGACTTCAGCCTAACTAAACATCACCCCAACTCAAATTCAGTAATATACAAACATCAAGTTGAAAGATAACACAGTATTTAATAATTTGAGGATAAAAGTGAAAATTAAAAAAAAAAACACACTTCTATAGTAGCTTCTATTATCTTTAATTTCAGATTTTTCAAACTATTTATGAAGTGGTGCTGGGGTCCAGCCTCAGCAGAATCCAGGGATACCCTCAGGACGAAAGGCATTGGAGAATGTAAGAACGACATGGGGAGATCAAGCTTCAGTGAGCGAGGCCCATAACTTTATTTTCAAAAAGAGCTTTTATACCCTGACTTGTACATAGAGGAAAATAAAAGATGCAAAGTCATGCAGAGTCAGCTCAAACATTCCAGCAGTTTTGCCGTTATCGAAACCAGGAGTTTTTTCTGCATACCTTTACCATAAACAAGGGGAGTTCCTCAAAAAATTAAAAACAGGATTACTATAGGTTTAGCAATCCCACTTCTTGGTATATATCCAAAAGAAATGAAGTCCAGACCTCAAAGAGATATACATACTCCTATGTTCATCACATTATTCTCAATAGTAAAAATTCAGAAACAACTAAAGTGCCCATCAATGGATAAATAAATTGTGTGTGTGTATACAATAAAATATGCATTATTCAGACTTAGAAAAGAAGGAAATTCTGCAATGTGGGACAGCATGGATGAACCTAGAGGACATTATGCTAACTGAAATAAGCCAGTTGCAGAAAGCTGAGTACTACATGAGTTCACTTGTATAAGATATCTAAAACAGGCAAACACCATAGAAACAGAGAATAGAATGGTGGATGTTGGGGACTAGGAGGAGGGGAAACAGGAAATTGCTGTTTATTGGGTATAAAGTTTCAATTGTATAAAATGAATAAGTTTCAGAGATCTGTTCTACAACATGGTAACTATAATTAACAACACTGTATCATATATTTCACTTCCCAAGTGGCTCAGTAGTAAAGAAATAGCCTCCCAATGCAGGGGCAACAGGAGACACTGGTTCAATCCCTGGGTCAGGAAGTTCCACTGGAATAGGAAATGGCAACCCACTCTAGTATTCTTGCCTGGAAAATCCCATGGCAAAAGGACCTGGTGGGCAACAGTCCATAGGGTCTCAAAGAATTGGACATGTCTGATCATGTACACATTGTATATTTCAAAATTAATTAAAAGGATAGATTCCCATATTTTTTATTTGTAACACAGTAAAAATAAATTTCTAAGTGTTGGCAAAAGAAAAAAATTGTCAGAACTGAGGAGTCCTATAATCATTCTCTTTTCTGCTTCAATTCTAAACTACCTATAAAAAAAAACCAAGGTGAACAAAAAGGCAGGTATACATAGAAATATTTTTAAAGTTGATAATGCAGAACCTGACTTATATGTATGCCAGCAATTATGCTTACTAAATCTGCACCCCAAGATGACAGATTTATACGAACAGATTTCTCTGGCCATGCACTCCCAAATACTTTTTCCACATTCACCAATTAAGACAGTCAACTTACCCCTAAGGTAGCATGAGTGAAAAGGTGAGGACAGGATATAGACCTACCTTCATACTGGAGACAATGTCGTGAGAGGGGAATAAGGAGTCACTGTGGCCAAACAAAACCAAAAATATACTGAATATTGCTAATGAAATAAAAATAATTTTAGATTTTTAAATTATTTTAATTTACATAAATTATACCACAGCTAGCCCTTGAACAAGTGGGGCATAGGGGGCACCAATCTTTCATGCAGTCAAAAATCCAAATATGTGGGAGGAGTTGGCCGCCTGCATCTGTGGATTCAACCAACTGCTAATGTATAGCACAGTGGCATTACCATTAAAAAAAATCCACCTATATGTTGATCCGTTAAAGCCCATGGCGTTCAACGGGTAACTCGAGCCAATTGTTTTTGTAATTAACTTTTTGTAGGATTTACATTTCTTATGATTAAATAGCCGCTTTTTATGATTTACAAAAAACTATCCTTTAAAGCCGGAGAAGGCAATGGCAACCCACTCCAGTACTCTTGCCTGGAAAATCCCATGGACAGAGAAGCCTGCTAGGCTGGAGTCCATGGGATCGCTAAGAGTTGTACACAACTGAGCAACTTCACTTTCACTTTTCACTTTCATGCATTGGAGAAGGAAATGGCAACCCACTCCAGTGTTCTTGCCTGGAGAATCCCAGGGACGGGGAGCCTGGTGGGCTGCCGTCTATGGGGTCCCACAGAGTCGGACATGACTGAAGCGACTTAGAAGCAGCAGCGTCCTTTAAAGCAGCCATTTCTTCTACCCAACAGTGAATATATTTAAAATAACTATGAAAAGCAATTTAAAAATCTTCTCCTAGATACACAGTTTATTCAATATTACTGGTGTTTTAGTATTCAATTACACTGTGAATTGATATCACTCTAGTTTTATTTCAAGAAAATGTACTGACAACAAAGGAAATGTTTTTAAATGTACATACATATTAATTTGGTACTTTTCAGTTGGAGAAGGATCTGTCAGAATGACTTGGGACTTTCTCAATGTCCATTTCTCTTTTGATATAAGAAGTGTTGGATCCCTTAGGTTTTGGAGTAGAATTTTTTTTTAAGGAAAATCACTGTTTAATGTGGAAAGAAATCAGAGAAATAAGTGCATAATCAACCCTGAGTTGAATGCTCCAAACATACAAGATCTTTCTACTTATTCTAATTTATGCAAATCTTATATGACTTGCATGCAACCCAAATTCCATCTCATTCATTCTGTTTTCCCTAAAAAATATAAGATTGAATATATAGGAATATGCTCGATTATGAGACTACACGTGGTGATACAAAGGTGAATGAAAGGACCTAATCAATTAATATTATATTTTTAATATTATTTGCATTGGAAGTATTTAGTACTAGTGTAAAGAAGATATAATCACAAAACTACAAGAGATCTTGTTAAAATGGATGAGTAATAAATCACATATATATGCATATAAACTATAATTACTATGGGATATGAATTGGAAGTTCAGCACATAGAATGCATATGTACATGGAGCACACGCTTTTATAATCAGATATCCATATATTCCCATGTGAACGAAGAAAAACAAAAACAATTTGGAGTTTTAACAAAGTTGGTGCTACTTGATAGTCCACCATTCACAACTGCTTAGACCTGAGCACCTTTCCACAGAGTTTCTCACCTCTCTGATAATATACACAGTTTAAAGATGAAAATATCATTGAAGAGGGGTTTGTTGATCTCTACACTTCACAAGGAAAAGCATGTGTCTTCTTTTAAAATATCATCTACTTCTTTGACTTCTCCTTTACACTCCTCAGAACCAATACCATTTTTTTTCTGATTCTGTATGATTTTTCTTACCTTAGAAAATTACAAGGCAAGACTTGCTCCTGGTCCTTCATCCAAATCTAGATATGCTGCTCAAGACCCAGGCTTTGACTGTCCTACTATATATTCTGCATATTTGTTTATGTGTTTTTAAAATGAACCATCAGAAGAGCACATCAGAGTCATGCAATCGTCACTTTTAGTAAAAAACTATATGTAACTCACAATAATGAATCTGGAATGAGTACAAAATGTCTATTTATCTGGGATAAGATAATACTAATATATCAAGTGTTCCGGGTAGTAAGTAGAAAGACATGCTCAAAAACAGGAATCCTTAGATTCAGCTTCTTAAAATTTACATGTGTGTGTGTTCCTCTGACTTACTAAGGTATGCCCATGTAGTTTTATGTTTATTCCAGATACATTGATCATTGAGAGTTCATTTCAAATAAATCAAGTTGTTGAACAGCATTTTTGTTGGCTGTGAACACTAAACATAATGGCAGAAAATAGAATCTCAAGGTGATATGAGAGGTTTTTTCTTTTCTCGTTTTGGTCATTGAAGCAGCCATGTACAAACCTGAAGTTGAGCACACATACAGGTGAGCACACATACAACATGCTTTTCTAAAATATATGTTGTTTTTGTGTGCTATATGAAGTGGTGTATTTTGATATTAAGTTTTGCTGGGCTAGGCTGGTAAAAATTGCTTTTTTCCTTCACCATAGATAAATGAGCATTTGGTGGTACAGGCCCATCTCAGAGGACATCAATATCTAAGAACAATTTTGTTCTGACTTTGTGTTTTTCTGTGTGATCCCTTTCGAATCTTTATTCTGCCCTTTATTATTTTCCTTTCCCCCCCTTATTCAGTATTACCATAAAATAACACTCTTAAATATCACCCTGTTTCTTCTTTTAAAGGATTTTCTCCTTGGTAATTTTCAGTCCAATTAGGGCTTACTTCTACCAATTTCACCTACTTTTCATATTTAGTTTTATTTTCTACTCACATACAAAAAAGTTTTATTTGCCTGACACATCATTCTGGAATGAAATTACTCTCATCTTTCTGAGAGAGTTAATTCCTAGGTAGATTGATAAGAAGTCCAGGGTCCTTGAGGAGGAGAAAGGGATCCAGAGCCCTTGAGAAGGAAAAAGGAGTCTGGGGCTCTCAAGAAGAAAAGTACAAACAATTTTTTTCTACATGCTTTGTCTTAGTCAATATAACAATGTATCTTGCTTGAGGACATGTTTCTCCTTAACAAGAAGGTTTTCTAAATAATCTTGTTATCTTAAGACATATGTTGTGGGAGTGGTTCTGATAAGAAATTTCTATTTTTAGCTCTGATCTTGTTAATTTAAGATGTATGTTGTGGAAGTGGGTCTGGTAAAACTATATACAGTTCAGTTCAATTAAGTCGCTCTGTCATGTCCAACTCTTTGTGACCCCATGAATTGCAGCAGGCCAGGCCTCCCTGTCCATCACCAACTCCCGGAGTTCACTCAGACTCACGTCCATCACGTCGGACATGCCATCCAGCCATCTCATCCTCTGTCGCCCCCTTCTCCTCCTGCCCCCAATCCCTCCCAGCATCAGAGTCTTTTCCAATGAGTCAACTCTTCACATGAGGTGGCCAAAGTACTGGAGCTTCAGCTTTAGCATCATTCTTTCCAAAGAACACCCAGGACTGATTTTCTTTAGAATGGACTGGTTGGATCTCCTTGCAGTCCAAGGGACTCTCAAGAGTCTTCTCCAACACCACACTTCAAAAGCATCAATTCTTCAGCACTCAGCTTTCTTCACAGTCCAACTCTCACATCCTCACATGACCACTGGAAAAACCATAGCCTTGACTAGATGGACTTTTGTTGGCAAAGTAATGTCTCTGCTTTTGAATATGCTATCTAGGTTGGTCATAACTTTACTTCCAAGGCATAAGCGTCTTTTAATTTCATGGCTGCAGTCACCATCTGCAGTGATTTTGGAGCCCCCAAAAATAAAGTCTGACACTGTTTCCATTGTTTCCCCATCTATTTCCCATGAAGTGATGGGACCAGATGCCATGATCTTAGTTTTCTGAATGTTGAGCTTTAAGCCAACCTTTTCACTCTCCTCTTTCACTTTCATCAAGAGGCTTTTTCTAGGTGGTATGTGATTTTATCATATTTTTGTTGTTGTTGTTGGCTGTTGTGGTGGGAAGTGGGGTAAGATGTTTTCACCAAACTACATTGTAATTCATGGCAGAGCAAATTCTTTCACTGTGTCAATAGCAATGCTATACTGCAAATCTGTTTTAATTTGCCATTTTAACACTAGTAGGTAGGTGGCATAAGTGAACATAGAAGATGTAATTTTGTGTGAATTCACAGGATTAAGAGGCTGCATTTATAAGTAGAATGTATTTAGGATTTGGGGAAAACAGGGATTTCCTACTAAATGATGCTGTGCAATTTCTTTCTGTTCCACAGGGTTCACCATACTCTCTTAATTGACCTACACTTTTAGTTAATGTACACTGATTATGGCTGGCTTTGATAATC
Organism: Redunca redunca; assembly: GCA_006410935.1. Lineage (NCBI taxonomy): Eukaryota > Metazoa > Chordata > Mammalia > Artiodactyla > Bovidae > Redunca > Redunca redunca. Next base: position 1,434,036 of record SJYQ01001273.1, read on the forward strand.
TCACTTACTTTTAGAAACAGAAAAATGTGTGTGCTTCTTGTATATTCTAGTATTTGTATGCATAATGTACACTGTTATTTTATTTTAAAATTGCACAGTTAGAAATACATGTGATCATAAAAAAATATCTTCATTGATATGGGTAAGTCACTTCAGTCGTGTTCAACTCTGTGCAACCCCGTAGATGGCAGCCCACCAGGCTCTCCCGTTCTTGGGATTCTCCAGGCAAGAACACTGGAGTGGGTTGCCATTTCCTTCTTCAATGCATGAAGGTGAAAAGTGACAAGAAGTCACTAAGTCATGTCCGACTCTTTGTGACCCCATGGACTGCAGCTTACCAGGCTCTTCCATCCATGGGATTTTCCAGGCAAGAGTACTGGAGTGGGGTGCCACTGCCTTCTCCGTCATTGATATAATATTTCCTAAAGGATTTATGAAATTTTCTAAATCAAATACAGAAAGTTCTTAAAATCTTCAGGAGTTCTATACCATATGAAGTTTTTATATGCTAATTATTATTAGTATATAAACTAGTAATTACTAGTTTTTATATACTAATATTAAAATTAACATTGAAGAAGTAATATATCTTAACATATAGCCTTGTTCAGAAATAGTAAAACACTTATCAGCTAATCCTACCTGGAAAGCTAGTATTTTGAATCTATCAATTACTAATATGCTTGTATAATAACTATAATACCAGTTTATAACTTGAATATCAGATTGACATCCAAAAAGCCTGTGACACATATCTTTGTGTTATTCTCTTCATATATCACTACTCTAAATCCTCTCATAATTTGCCTAGTAGCAATTCATTTTTATGGACATTAAAGTCCCAAAGCTGAGTGTCTTAGAGAAGACTTTGCAGAGTTCTTCTGTCTCTCATTTACTATTCTTTAATATTAATTTAAATCATCACCAGTCTTGACACCTGTCATGAAGCACAAGCCTTTCAAGCTACAAAGCTACTATGAATTTGTAACTGACATGCATTGATTTGAGAGGAAAAGCCAATCATTGCTTCTTTTAAAAAAGAATGTGTAGTGAAGAAGGCAACCTGGCTGAGAATTCTTCTTAAGAATGTCAAATTTGGGGGACTGTGGTAGGAATTTTTGCTTCTACAATGAGTAAATATAACCATTGAAAAACTTAATTGAAATGCATTTGAAGAGGATACATCTAATAACTATTTGATGACTGCCAAACAAAACAAAACTAAATGAGCTTACCTGGCTCCTTAGCAAATGTCAAACACAATATGTCAAATTTTATTAAGTCTATTGAAAATCTTAAATTTTGGAACTGAGGTATTTTTGGTGGTGTTTGGCTAGCAGTCACTTTATCAAATGAATGATTTTGTAACATGGTTGATTAGAGTCTTACGAAAAACCTGGACATCAACAGTCATAATCGGCCACAAACTATAACAAGGTTAGATTCTGTGTTGATCTTTAGGTTTTTAAAATATGCACACTCATATTAATGTTTACACTATAAAAAGACTTTAAAAGTTGTATAAACTCAAAATGGTAATTTTAATTATTTTCTCATAATTTCCACAATGTCATTCTGCAACTTGAACAACAAAATGTAATAATAACACAAAACTTATATAATAACCATCTTCCTGACTCATCTGCCTTTTTGTTGCTTGGTTTATATCTTGGTTCATCAACAACACCTTAGCAAGGATTATTTTTTTAATAAATAAAATAAATACTGTTGGATGTTTACTCACTAAGTCATTTCGACTTTGAGACTGCATGGAGTATAGCCTGCCAGGTTCCTCTGTCCATGGGATTTCCCAGGTAATAATACTGGAGTGGGGTGCTATTTCCTTCTCCAGGGGATCTTCCCAATCCAGGGACTGAACCTGCCTCTCCTGCATCAGCAGGCAGATTCTTTACCACTGAGCCACAAAACAAAAACAACAATAAAAACTAGCCAACTAAACAGACAAACCTGACTCTCATAGCTTCATATTTTAACAAATTCAGAGACGGGAATTCCCTGGCAGTCCAGGGGTTAAGATTGCCCCTGTAGAGCACATAGATTCAATCCATGGTTGGGGAACTAAAATCTCAAATGCTATACAGGGAGCATTATGTCAGAGAAGTAATTTGTTGAAAGAAAAACAAACAAAAACATCCCCCAGAAAAAATGATCAAAGGTTTGTACAA
>SJYQ01001273.1:1453306-1475259 GCA_006410935.1 Redunca redunca
CGAGACTCAGTGAGTAATCTTATAACCTAGGAATTAAGTATATTATCTCTACTGAGTTCTTCTTTATGGTTTTTAATATGATTTCTGCTTCTGACCTTTTACAGGATTCAACAGGTTAATGAAGTATAAACTCCCCAATGGCTATCTTTATGCAAATAGTTCTTTTTTTTCTGCAAAGTTTTTATTTTCTTTTTATGTGATCCAAAATTTATGCCAAGCTCTCCATTAAATAGATCTATACTAATGAGGGTTTGCTTCTGACCCTTTGTTTTTAACACAGAACTATTTCTGACACTTAATCCTCAAGAATCTTTTCCAAATTTAGTGAACTTTAACAAATGTCAGTTAAAGGTTCACTGACAAATTAGAGGTGAATAGAAAGACAAATGAATGACTTAACACATAAATGTTCAGTAGAAGAGGAATAAGAGGTATCTCTTGAGACTATCATACTGGAAAATAATGAAAGCGTAGAACCATTCAGTTTATAATCAATCAGAGAATTCAAATCTACATTTCCTTATACATTATATAAATTATTTTATTTAGACACACACAAAATCCCTTTATTTGTATCTATTTTAAAAACTTTACTGTGAAATTTGTCCTGATAGATTATAAAACCTCCAGGAATTAGCCATCTTCCCCCTGCCTAAGCAATCTTAGGTAGTTCTGAGCTACTCCAAATCACTCAGAGGCTCAAACAATCTATCACTCAAATACATTTTGAATTTTAAGGAATGAATGTTTAATATGCATCTTTGTTATATTTTAGGACTTACCTTTATAAGATTTTTCTTGAACATGCTTTTTGAAATATCACTCATTTTCCCCTGATTTATTTCATAGACTTTATTACCATCTAAAACATTATATGTCCTACTCATTTATTTCTCTATTGTCTGCCTCCCTATAGCTAGAATATAAGCTTCACGAGGACAGGGTATTGGGTGGCTGTGATCTCTACAGCAACACCAGTGTCTATCCCATGGTAGGTGGTCAAAAATGAAATGTGGAATGAACAGGTAAATGCATATTTAATCACTCTTGAAACTCAGAAACTTTTAGGGATTGCTAAACCAGGAAAGGGGCTTCCCAGATGGCCCTAGGGGTAAAGAACCCACCTGCCAATGCAGGAATCTTAAGGGACATGGGTTCAATCTGTGGGTTGGGAAGATCCCCTGGAGAAGGAAATGGTAACTCACTCCAGTATTCTTGCTTGGAGAATCCTGTAGACAGACGAGCCTAACCAGCTACAGTCCATGGGGTCGCAAAGAATCGGACACACTGAAGTGACATAGCACAAGCACAAACCAGGAAAACACTTTTTTTCACTTTTAAAAATATTTATTTATTTAATTTACTTTACAATATTGTAGTGGTTTTTGCCATACACGGACATGAGTCTGTGAGTCCTTGCTAGCCCTATGTTTCTTTTCAATGAGCAAAGGGAAAAAACAAAAACTGCATTTGTTTACAATTCTACATTTAAGTGCTCAAAGTGGCTAATCGGTCATATTTACTGCTTGCCATAGTTTTACATAGAGGTAACATCTCCTCTGATGTCCTTGGTTATGCATCCCCATTGTCTTTGAGTTTCCATCAAGAGATTTCTTATATAATAAAATCTGAGAGATAAGTTCTTTCAGGTCTAATCACCTATTGTTATACAGGAACCCTAATGACATCATGGTGAAGTATGGTGGGAAAGAAAGGACTTAGTATTCCTTGTGATTAAGTCTCAGTATTTTAATTAGCAACAAGTACTGCTCATTCCCCTGCCCCCCTACCCACCCTTAGATGAAACAGGAAGACTACGGGGGATTGGAGTTAGATATTCCCACTTCTGTAAGTCAGGTGCTACTGCTAAGTTGCTTCAGTCATGTCTGACTCTGTGTGACCCCACAAGACAGCAGCCCACCAGGCTCCGCTGTCCCTGGGATTCTCCAGGCAAGAACACTGGAGTGGGTTGCCATTTCCTTCTCCAGTGCATGAAAGTGAAAAGTGAAAGTGAAGTCGCTCAGTAAGTGTCCAACTCTTCATGACCCCATGGACTACAGCCTACCAGGCTCCTCTGCCCATGGGATTTTCCAGGCAAGAGTACTGGAGTGGGTTGCCATTGCCTTCTCCCTGAAAATCAGGTAGGTTCTGGTAAAATGCTTCCCACTGAGGGAAGGCCTCATTAAGGAGAACAGTTTTTCAGGAATGACTACTTTTCTCTTCCTGTCAGAAGGATGAGGGGCTATGTCTCTAAACTAATTTAATGTAGAAAAATTAAAAAAAAAAAAAAGAATGTGTCCATTCAAGAATTTTATAATTGCTACAAATAATACTTCATTTATAACAATTTCAGTATAATGATATTAGAATCCTATAGTTCTCTAAATCTGGGTGTATATACTGGGGACCAAAAATCCTCATGTGATTCATGGGTACAAGAACACACACAAGTTTTCCTTTTCCCTTTCTTCAGAATCTACTGAAGATTCTATCAAAGAAATATTGAGCAAGGTCAGTTTCAAAAGCTGTGGAAATGTAGAAATAGCACTGGTATTTAAATGTTTTTCTATTAGAAACAGGCAATGATACTTAACCTTAGGCTCCTGAAGTTTAAATGAAGTTAATCTGCTGTTATTTAAAATGATTTCTGATTTCTATCTAAGTATTGTTTTTATTTTTACCATAGATAATTATTATAATTCATTCTTGACAAATACTACTGATATACTTACAGAAGGTTTAAAGGTAAGTTATTTATGAAAACACCAACACTTGAATGTTGCCCAGCTTTTATTTACAGTCTCCTTTAGAACTCCAAAAGAATAATGAGGAAAAACCAATATATTTCCAGGAACTTTCATAGGAACACTAATGTGCTTCTTGAAGTTTTATAGGAAATATCAAATATTGACTGAGCGACTTTCACTTCAATTCACCTCATGAGAAATGCAAGTGTCCGGATCTCAATTAGTCCAAAGATATTTTCGTCCTACTTACTTAAGTGCATTTATTGTAAACTACACTGGTCTTTCCAAATGACGTTATAAGTTTGCATCCAAGTAGACATAGATCCAAAGGTCAGGATGTTATATTATATAAAAATTTCAAAAGATAGAAAATAAAATTTTTACACAACTTTGAAGCTCTATTTTATCGCACTACATGATGCAAGGAAGACAGTCTGGGGTAGTGAAAAAATAAAGCACAGAATTAGAAGGCAAGAGTTCACTAAGTTTTTGCACATTCTTCAGACTTTTTGAGATTTGATTTGTGATGTGAGGAAAATATTTTCTATCACCAATATCTGTGTAGATTAGGTCTAGACATGGTGCATTTGTAAGTGCTTTATAAATTATAAAGTTATTTTAAGCATAATGGATCATTGTAATTATTAGATGTGCTTGCTGAACTACCCATCAATAAAAAATGAATACAGTCTGAGTGGATTCAGACAATACTCACCAACTGAATGATCACAAAAAAGAAAGAAAGAAACAAAAGAAAGAAAGAAAGAAAGAAAGAAAGAAAGAAAGAAAGAAAGAAAGAAAGAAAGAAAATGACCAGAAGCTAGCCATTATCCAAAACTGACCACAGAGAAGAAAAATGGTATCTAGAAGTCACCACTGGCCTCCTGATTCCAGGCAATGTTCTGTCGAGCCTACCTTCGCCTTTATTTATGACAATGATAAGTTTGATAGTCTAAATGGGCTTTCAAATGCAGTTTCCAAAAGTCATCTAAAAGGAAAAACATTCACTTTTCCTCTTTCAAATTGTCTAAAATTGCTACTAATGTGATAGCATCATGACTGGTTGGAGTTCTCTAGGAGATAGTCNNNNAGATAGTCCATCACACTGAAGTGTTGAGATAAAATATGTTGGAGATTAAAACTATGAGTTAGTTTCAAATAAATGTTTACACTGGAGGTAAACTTAGGAATCATATGTGAATACAAGTGCTGATATTTTGTATCTATAAGAAAAATTACTGACTTTAATTTTGAGAAATATTACAGAATCAAGGCATTGAAAATTAGAATTATAGCTATTTTTCTCTAAATGGATTTTTACACTTTTAAAATTGAGATTCCATACACTTTACATCTTATACCAACCTTGCACTGAGGAAAGGCACTGTGAATACAACTATTGTATGCCATTGCTTTGAATGTATCCATGTAGCCCTCATGTACATAAGAACAGAGAAGTAAAGATTTATGAACACTGTAGGATACTTTGCAGGCCTTTAGAAGACAGTTAAAAATCATGAGATGACTCAATATTTTAGGAAGATTTTCTAAGTATATACATTGTACTAATACTGAAATACATATTAAGTATTCTATCTTAGAAATTAATTGGAAATTTTATATAAATATATTCATAAACTAACATAATTTTACCACTGACTTTTTTTTACACAATTCTAACAGTGGTATGTAGAATTCTATATAGAATTTTGTCCCTTGATTTTTCACCTCACATGATATCGCAAACATTTCCTACAGCTATATAACTTTTCATAAACTATTTTTAAATGTCCATAACAATTATATTAAATAATATTCATTTGTTCAAAGCATTTATAGAACAGCTACTATGCTCTAAGCACTATGCCAAGCACAGGGATACATAATACTAAGAACTTTATATCACTGTACTCAAACTCTGTTGGGAAGAAAGACCTTAAGTAATTAAAATACAAGGCAGTGGATGTGATAATAACATTACATAGAATCATGAGAATCAGTCAAGGGATACCCAAACTAAGTCTAACTCCAGAAAGATGTCAAATTCATAGAGCTAACTGTTAAAGGGTGAGTAGAAGTTAATCAGTCAAATTAAAGTATTAATGAGTATTTCCAGGCAAAGAAGACATAGACAAACATACTGGCTTAAGAAAAACAGCCTTGCATTCCACAAAAGAAAGAACAAACACTTTAGGATAGCCAGAACATAAAATAAATGGTGAGAAATGAGCTTGAGTTTATAAGCAGTGACAGTCACTGGAAGCCTATACATCTTATAAGTCAGGAAAGTTCACTGAAAGGTTTTAAGCAGGAGAATAAGATGGCAAAATCCAAATATATCATATAATGGCTACATAATAGGAGCGAGATTTACATGGGACAGGAGTCAAAGTTTAGAAACAGTTAAAAGTTAATTCCAAGATGAATTCAATGAACTTTCTGCATATAACATGAAATGACTAAAGAAATGATTATATTATCACCTTTGTAATATTGAAAAATAATAAGAAACACAAGCTGGAATCAATATTGCAGGGAGAAATATCAATAACCTCAGATATGCAGATGACACCACCCTTATGGCAGAAAGTGAAGAGGAACTAAAAAGCCTCTTGATGACAGTGAAAGAGGAGAGCGAAAAAGTTAGCTTAAAGCTCGACGTTCAGAAAATTCTGGTCCCATCACTTCATGGGAAATAGATGGGGAAACAGTGGAAACAGCGTCAGACTTTATTTTTTTGGGCTCCAAAATCACTGCAGATGGTGGTTGCAGCCATGAAATTAAAAGACGCTTACTCCTTGAAAGGAAAGTTATGACCAAGCTAGATAGCATATTCAAAAGCAGAGACATTCCTTTGCCAACAAAGGTCCGTCTAGTCAAGGCTATGGTTTTTCCAGTGGTCATGTATGGATGTAAGAGTTGGACAATGAAGAAAGCTGAATGCCAAAGAATTGATGCTTCTGAAGTGTGGTGTTGGAGAAGACTCTTGAGAGTCCCTTGGACTGCAAAGAGATCCAAAAAGTCCATTCTAAAGGAGAGCAGTCCTTGGTGTTCTTTGGAAGGACTAATGCTAAAGCTGAAACTCCAGTACTTTGGCCACCTCATGCGAAGAGTTGACTCATTGGAAAAGACTCTGATGCTGGGAGAGGTTCAGGGCAGGAAGGAGAAGGGGATGACAGGGGATGAGATGGCTGGATGGCATCACCAACTCGATGCACATGAGTTTGGGTAAACTGTGGGAGTTGGTGATGGACAGGGAGGCCTGGCCTGCTGCAATTCATGGGGTTGCAAAGAGTTGGACACAACTGAGCGACTGTACTGAACTGAACTGAATATTCATTGAGGATCTATCAACTGTCAGACCCTGAAGTGCTATAGCTATAAGATCGTGTTTAACCTAATGAGCTGAGTACTACTGTTACTCTCACATCACAAATGAATAAACTAAGTTATGGAGAAGGTATGGAACTGGCAGTCAAGATTCAAAACCAAGCGCATATGATGTAATATGATGAGAAGAAAACAGGTCAAGAATAATGCCTAGTTTCTAGTTAAATTTCCTAGAATATAATGCCTCAAACTGAGGTAGAGAAGCTCATTTTAATGTATACCACAATTCAACCATTTTCCTATTGGACATTTATTTATTTTCAATATTTTATTCTAAGCAATATTGTATTAGATATCAGTGAATATGTACAGTTGTATATTTTGAATTATTTCTTGTAGAAACCACTGTGTGTATTTTTAATCTTTATACCAATAAAATATGAAAGTAATAATTTCTTCAAAAAGCTTACTCATATTGGCTATTGTTTTTCTTCCTAAAACGTTAACAGTCTTACCTTCTGGATGAAAATATAACCCTCCTCCCCAAAATGATAGCAACACTATTTAAATCTAATTGTAGAACGTATCTTTTTCTTTTTCTTTTCTTTCCCTAAGCCTCTTAAAAAGATCAGTACATCCACAGATTATTTTTAAAATCACTAGAGGACACCTGCATCATATTCAGTGCAAGGAGGGCTAGTAAGGTCTTTGCTGAGAAGTGCACGATGACAATGAGATAAACCTTAGCTTGCTCCTTTTTAGATCCTAACCAGGGGCTTTGAAAAAGTCATACCTTTGTAGAAGCTCAAGATCTTAAAAATGAAAAAGGATAGTATTAACTAATTTCTTAGAAGCCTTTAAAAGGGTAGTTTTTTCAAAGACATGCATGCAATTTATATAATAGTGAAACTGGCAGTCAAGGATATTGCATAAATATTTTCTTTTTTCCATTCTGTATTTGTTCATTTTTTAGTGGGTGGCATTCAGACACAAAGAAACAGCGTGTCAAGCTTAATCAAAATAATTATCACTATTTTCTATACTCTTTTATCTTCAGCAGTTAACTTTTATTAAAAAAATCACAGATGTTGAATTTGTGATCAGTAGTCAGTTGAATTTGGTGAACTTTCCAGTCAGTCCCTAAAGATGGTGTTCCATTAGCTGATCCACTTCTCTGAACCCCATATGGGCTGGCATGCAGAATCCCAGGTAGTTTCCTCTCAGTGGCACCTTGTCATAGCACCTCCCTTGCTCTCTCCCGATTCCTATTGATAGCTGGTATGAACAAGCAGGCTAAATCAGGATACCAATGGCTCAGGGAGGCTTGAGACCCTGTACAGCTCTTCTTCCTTATATTGTATCTAGCAGTGTTGTAGTACTTCTTTTTCTCCCATGTGTTAGGAGATTCCCTCTAAATATTATCTGCTCATTAGATGTGTTGGTTACATTTTTATCATCCTGCTAGGTACTGCACAGAATTAACTCAGCCACCTGATAAAACAGACCAAAGAAGGTTGGCAAAATGCTTTAGATATAGACTGGAATGCACCAGCACTGTATTATTATTATCATCATCATTATTATGATCTCGATTGCATTAACTCAAAAGTTAAAAAATGAAAAATTTACACTCTAATGATGCATGGTGTGAGTTAAAAGCGCTTAGTATTTGAAATGACTGACTCACTACATAAAATATATCAAGAATGAGATGAAAAAGTGCACATAAATAGGACTGAAAAGGTAAATCTTCTGTAAGTACTGATCTACCTCAAGAAGCAAATTTAAGTGTGAGTCTTCAATGAAATGGTATGCAGGTAATTCAATGACTTAAATTATGGGCACTGTTAACTAAATAAAGTAAGGTATAATTTCTTTATGTATTCATATCTGTATTTGTACCTATATAAAACACATTACTCAGCTTCCCATATGACTCACTGGTAAAGAATCTTCCTGCCAATGCAAGAGACACAGGAAATGCAGGTTTGATCCCCTGGGTCAAGAAGATCCCTGGAAAAGGAAATGGCAGCCCATTCCAGTATTCTTACCTGCAGAATCCCATGGACAGAGGAGCCTAGCAGACTACAGTCCATGGGGTTGCAAAGTGTTAGACACAACTAAGCATGTACACAAAGCAAAAGACATTATTATATATGCACTACTTATGGGAAAGTAATGATTTGTACAGTTTTGTTTCCAGCACCTATTATAGGACTTGACACCTATTGATTAATCATATAAAGAATAATAGAAAGGCACACTAATAGGGACTGTAAGATGGTTTACATGAAATTGTTTTCTGGCCATTTTAGAGTATAATGTAAATAATCTTGGTTTATTGCATGTTTATAACATTTACATGAAATGATCTATTACTATGTGCAGATCTACTATTATGTGATACTACTACTATGTACTATTTACAGTCATTAATAGGATAACCAACATGATACAAAATATAATCTAATTAAAATTAAAAATCCATTCACTGTTATCACTGTGATGATATATACTATTTCAAAGTAAGTTTTTATTTTACAGAAGTTAATAATGAGCAAATAAATGTACGTACATATATGAGTGTTGATCTTCCACTTCACCGCAAAAGTAATGTCAAAGAGGTGTAAAAGCAGGACAAAAGCCCAAACACTCCTTTTAAAACTATCCTCAGGGACTGATATATTTTCCTCCTCTTGGGAACAACTGCTGACTCTACTTTCCATGTTGTTAATCACTGTGCTATCTTTATTTATTTCTGAACATTTGAATGATCTATTTAACGTCCCTTTCTAGCCTCTCCAGCCACTCATTCTTTTCTTTCTAATCAAACACCTAGAATTTATTAGAAACAGCATTCTTTTAGATCAATAATACCCTAAAAAAGTCAAACCCAACAATTTTTTGTAGATGCATTTGTAGTATTTGAGGCAATTACACATTTTCGGATTTTATCTGCTTTTAATTTTTGCGCCCTATACCATCCTGATTCTGGTATTCTGATAACTACATCTCCACTCCTTTTAGGATAATCCATTTTTTTCATTCTCCAAATGCAGGATATCCACAAGGTTTAATTCCTGATTCTCATAGTTCTTTCCTATGTATCAAGCCTCCAATATTTATCTGATAGCTTTAACCAAAACCCCACGCTAAATAATGTCTGAACTCACCATCCTTTTCTCCTAATGAACTCTAGTTCCTAATTTCTAATTCTATGCTGGAAAGTCTTATTTTATATAACTCCATTATTATATAAAACTCAACATATCCAAAACCAAAATCAGCATCTTTTGCCTACCAACCCACACTCCTCCCTAATATTCCTGTTTCAACGCATAGTTTCCTTATCCTCAAACTCAAAACTTTGTGGTTCCTAGTCATTTTCCCCAGTATGGGATAAGTCAGCAAGTCTATTTAGCGTTCATTACCAGTGTGACCTATAACAGTTCTTTCATTTCTTATACCACCAAAGTTTGGGCTTCTTAAATATTACATCAAAACAAAATAATCATCATCAACCTGGCTTCTCAACATTATACACAGCTCACAACAATCGACTCTGTAAGTGGTCAGACTAATCACTAATCCTGGATTCTACAACCAAATATCCCATGTCTTTTTTTGAACATTACATTGATTCTGGTGAACTCACTGTCCCCCAAACACATGGCCATGTCTGCTTGTATTCCATTATCTTCTTATATAAAATGCCATTTTCCCTTCTAATTGTTTAAGTTCTATCCATGTTTCAGTCTACTTCAGGTTCTACATCCCACAATATTGACTACTTTTCTATGTGGCCACGCCAATTACTGAAAATTCTATTATTTTCCTAAATCATATACTGCTTGCATGGGCTTCCCTGGTGGTTCAGTAGGTAAAGAATCTACCTGTAATACAGTAGATCTGGGGTCTGTCCCTGGGTCAGGAAGTTCCCGTAGAGAAGGAAATGGCTCCCCACTCCAGCATTCTTGCTTTGAAAATTCAATGGACAGAAGAGTCTGGTGTGATACAGTCCATAGGGTTGCAAAAGGCTGGACACAACTGCACAGCTAAACCACCATATCACCATACTATCTGCATGGTCTTTTTATGTTAAAGTTATACCTTTGTCACATCATCAACAAATTGTAAACCTCCTGAAAGTTGGGGAAGGTTTTTAACATTTATGTGTGTGCCTCAGGTTTCCTCATCTGTAAAATGGGAATGAGAAAATCACTTGCCTTTTAGCATATATGTTATGTTGCATTATTGATCTCAATAATTCAACTCTTTTTACAGTCACACTTTGCCATGGAACTTTGCAGAACACTTCCACTGTGGACATGCCTTACTTCCTTGTGTCTAGAAGACTGGGCTTGCACTGACTAATAAAATGAGGTTGATAATGGGCTAGTTCTAGACTTTAAAATGCATTCAGTGTTTTTATTTACCCATTAGCACTTTTGACATAACTAAAAAATAAGAATAAAAAAGAAGAAGATCATGTCCAGGTCACTCTCTTGTTCTCAGGAGGACAGTGAGAGGCACATGAGCCAGAGGCACTGCACAGAAAATCACAACTTTGGGAAACAACTAAGATGAAAACAGAACAAAGATTCTGAATAGATCAACACCCTCCTCAGTCACAAATTAAAAACCGTCCTGTAGATTTTTAGCCTAATTATATATTTATTCTTGACCACCACTGAGTTCCTGCAATTATTTTCTACACTGCATATCTGTGAAAATAACTAATCGATACAGAACAGTTAGAAGCAAAATGCTTGTGAAATGCTCAGAACAATGCTATTATGTGCTCAATAAATACTGAATTATTATTTAGCTATTTGCATTATTTTTCAGAATACCAAGAACAGAGTTTACAAAGAAGGTGCAAAACATTGTATAAAAGTAAATGGATAAAAAAATTATGGAAATTACTGCAGCATGAAAGGCCAGATACTTCATCCTATTTTCCAGTCAAAGTAAGGCTGTAATTTCTATTTCCATTTTGAGTGTACTAGAGAAGAATGCAATCCTATCAAGTAACTTACCAAGTAAGAATATACACCCAGATGCACCAAACATTCCTTAAGACTAAATCTGGCTCAGGAGGTCTGAATTGAAATGACTCTGAGTATACAAATGTTATAGCTATTATAAGTATCAGTTCAGTAAAGTTCAGTTGCTCAGTTGTGTCCGACTCTTTGTGACCCCATGGACTGCAGCACACCAGAATTCCCTGTCCACCACCAACTCCCAGAGCTTACTCAAATACATGTGCATCACGTTGGTAATGCCATTCAACCATCTCATCTTCTTTCATTCTCTTCTTCTCCTGCCTTCAATCGTTCCCAGCCTCAGGGTCTTTTCCAGTGAGTCAATTCTTCATATCAGGTGGACAAAGTATTGGCATTTTAGCTTCTGCATCAGTCCTTAAATTGAATATTCCCGGCTGATTTCCTTCAGGACAGATTTGTTGGATCTTCTTTCAATCCAAGGGATTCTCAAGAATCTTCTCCAACACCACAGTTCAAAAGCATCAATTGTTTGGTGCTCAGGTTTCTAAGCTGAGCTTTTATAAGGCGTTCAGCTTTTAGTCCAACTCTTTTACATCCATACATGACTACTGGAAAAACCACAGCTTTGACCAGATGGACCTCTGTTGGTAGAGTAATGTCTCTATTGGTAAAGTAATATGCTCTCTAGGTTTATCATAGCTTTTCTTCCAAAGAGCAAGTATCTTAATTTCAAGGCTGCAGTCACCATCTGCAGTGATTTTGGAGCCCCCAAATAAAGTCTCTCACTGTTTCCATTGTTTCACCACCTATTTGCCATGAATTGATGGGACCAGACGCCATGATCTTAGTTTTCTGAATGTTGAGCTTTAAGCCAGCTTATTCATTCTCCTCTTTCACTTTCATCAAGAGCCCCTTTAGTTCTTCTTCGCTTTTTACCATAAGGGTGGTATCATCTGCAAATCTGATGTTACTGATATTTCTTCCAGCAGTCTTGATTCCAGCTTGTGCTTCCTCCATCCTGGATTTTCTCATGATGTACTCTGCATATAAGTTAAATAAGCAGGGTGACAATATACAGCCTTGATGTAACCTTTTCCTGATTTGGAACCAGTCTGTTGTTCCATGTTGAGTTCTAATGATTGCTTCTTGACCTGCATACAGATTTCTCAGGAGGCAGCTAAGGTGGTCTGGTATTCCCATCTCTTTAAGTGTTTTCCACAATTTGTTGTGATCTACATAGTCAAAGGCTTTGCCATAGTCAAAAACAAAAGTAGATTTTTTTTCTGGAACTCTCTTGCTTTTTTAATGATCCAGTGGACTTTGGCAATAGATCTCTTGTTCCTCTCCCTTTTCTAAATACAGCTTGAACATCTGAAAGTACATGGTTCATGTAATGTTGAAGCCTGGCTTGGAGAATTTTGAGCGTTACTTTATTTGTGTGTAAGATGTGTAAATGTATACATACACATATGTATACATATTTCATTAATGTAAATAATATTTTTAAAAAAGGAAAAAATGAAAAGGGGGACTTGCTTTGCAGTCTAGAAGAACTGTCACACTGCTGTGGCCCTTCATATTTCCCTTAAAATGGAAACAAAGCATTTTTTGTATTAATGTACAGAAGAAAACTCAGGCACACAAGGGACAGTGACATGCAGAATTCATACAACTAAATACTAAAACAAGACTAAAATCTAGGTTTCCTCCTCCAAATTTGGTACTACTAGCATAGTTATTATAAAAGAACATCCCCTTCTTCTAGTATACTAACTTTCTGAGAATACAAAGTGAAATATTCCATTAGAGCATTTCATTGTGGTGGGGAATTGGGCACCTCAAAACTCCCTTTAAGATATTCTGCTTCAGAGAGTATGGTTGATAGACAATTTCTAGCTGTGCATCTTCAGATCCACCATGGTATTTATGCCAAGGTCAAGCATTCTGAGCTATTTCAAATCCTAAAAATGATGCTATTAAAGTGCTGCACTGAATATGCCAGCAAAGTTGGAAAACTCAGCAGTGGCCACAGGACTGGAAAAGGTCAGTTTTCACTGTAATGCCAAAGAAAGGCATTGCCAAAGAATGTTCAAACTACTGCACATTACACTCATTTCACATGCTAGCAATTTAATGTTCAAAATCCTACAGCTAGTAGGATTTCACAGTAAGTGAACTGAGAACTTTTCAAGATGTTCAAGCTGGATTTAGAAAAGGCAGAGGAACCACAGATCATATTGCCAACATCTGCTAGATCATCAAAAAAGCAAGAGAATTCCAGAAAAACATCTACTTCTGCTTGACTATGCTAAAGCCTTTGATCGTGTGGATAACAATAAACTATGGAAATTTCTTAGAGATGGGAATACCAGGCCATCTTATCTGCCTCCTGAGAAACCTGTATGCAGGTCAAGAAGCAACAGTTAGAACAGAACATGGAACAACAGACTGGTTCCAAATTGGGAAAGGAGTGTGTTAAGGCGGTATGTTGTCACCCTGTTTATTTAATTTATATGCAGATTATATCGTGAGAAATGCCAGATTAGATGAAGCACAAGCTGGAATCAAGGTTGCTGGGAGAAATATCAATTAATATCAGATAAACAGATGACACCACCCTTATGGTAGAAAGCAAAGGGGAACTAATGAGCCTCTAGATGCAGGTGAAACAGGAGAGTAAAAAGCTGGCTTAAAACTCAACATTCAATAAACAAAGATCATGCCATCTGGTCCCATCACTTCATGGCAAATAAATGAGGAAACAATGAAAACAGTGACAGACTTTATTTGGCGGGGGGGGGCTCCCAAATCACTGCAGATGGTGACTGCAGCCATGAAATTAAAAGATGCTTGCTCCTTGGAAGAAAAGCTATGACCTATCTAGACAGAATATTAAAAAGTTGAGACATTTACTCTACCAACAATGGTCTGAACAGTCAAAGCCATGGTTTTTCCAGTAGTCACGTATGAATGTGAGAGTTGGACCATAAAGAAGGCTGAGCACTGAAGAATTGATGCTTTAAATCTGTGGTGTTGGAGAAGACTCTTGGGGATCCCTTGCACTGCAAGGAGATCCATCCAGTCCATCCTAAAAGAAAACAGTTCTGAATATTCATTGGAAGAACTGATGCAAAAGCTGAAGTTCTAATACTTTGGCCACCTGATACAAAGAATGACTCACTGGAGATGACCTTGATGCTGGGAAAGATTAAAGGCAGGAGGAGAAGAGGATGTCAGAGGATGAGATGGTTGGATGGCATCACTGACTCAAAGAACATGAGTTTGAACAAACTCAAAGATATAGTGAAGGGCAGATAAGCCTAGCATGCTGAAGTTCATGGGGTCACAAAGAGTCGGACATGTCTGAGCAACTGAACAACAAAAGCATTTTGCGCTTCTTACAGTTAATGACAAAGCACAGGGACATTAGAGCTAAATTATTTCTTTCTGTTGGGAGTCCCTCCTGACTTTGCTTAGGGACTTGACATCAGCAAGGCCACAATGTCTCAGAACTGTGCCACATTCTGAGACTCTACTTCCTCAATCCTTGTTCCATCCATTTCCCCTTCCACAGGTGTCAGGCCCAGGTCAGTATCTGCGGGTTCTCTCTGTCTACTTCTGCCTCATCCCATTTGCCCTTCTCAAGTGTTCTCTCTACAGGTATCACACATCCAATCTTGGGTTGATGACTATATCTCAGAGAACCTAACATGACACACTATAAATAAATAATTCAAACACTGTTGATCACCAACTGTGTTTTAAATACCAGATGCTGAGTACTAGGTAAACAAGTAAGAAAAATAACGGGGCTTAAAGTTTAGTACCAGCAGCAATTATTTGCATCACCTTTAGTACAATTTGCTAAATCCTATAACCCAGAGGTCTAAAAAATGCATGAAAACTTGAGGAGATGTTATTTCTTCTGCCAGAGGAGAAGCTATAAAAGCTTTCACAAATGAACTGACATTTGAAATTGGCCTTCAAGTACAAATAATATTTCTTAAATGGAAAATGGTTATGGGGAAGGAGGCTGGAAGAGGACATTCCTGAGTAGCAGTATCAGCATGAATACAGATAAAGCCCTGTGAAAGTACATGACATGTTTAAAGGGATATCCAACAACTTTAACTTATCATTGAGCTATAATGAAAAACCTCATACAAGATGCTTCCAAGGGAAAATTTTTTATAGATTTACTTTCTTTATATTTCTCTCTTAGTTGTCAAGAGATATATGTTCCTTCTCTCTGTAGAACTGGTTAAGAAAAGACCTCAGGCTTTAGGCAGAGGGCAGTTTTGTGCCATAGTTTTTGGAAGGAGCTTTGAGGGAAAACCAGAGTTTCACAGGCAGCAAGTGAGAATAAAAGAAGCTATAAGGGAGTACATTCAGTATGAAGATTTATCTCTGTGCTTAATTGGGTCAGTAGCAGCAACAGTAACACCACTGGCAACAGAGAGGCTGTTTAC
The DNA here is from genome assembly GCA_006410935.1 of Redunca redunca. Classification (NCBI taxonomy): domain Eukaryota; kingdom Metazoa; phylum Chordata; class Mammalia; order Artiodactyla; family Bovidae; genus Redunca; species Redunca redunca. Next base: position 1,468,859 of record SJYQ01001273.1, read on the forward strand.
ACTGCAGGACACAGAGGATGACTGCAAGAAGTCAAAAGAAAGATATTTAGTAAAGGAGATAGCAAAGAGACGATGTGCAAAAGAACTGAGGAAAAAGTTAGGAAAAAAGAGCTCAAGAAAGGATAAATTTGGTGTACTCAAAGACAGCGCATGACAAATTAAAGCTTTGTAATGCAGATATTATACACAATAAATTCCTGGAAAAAAAAAAAAAAGGAAATGACTTTTGAGAGAAAGAATAATGGTTAGGTCCTGAATAACTAGAGTTAGTGAGCTTCATGCCATGCACTAAAGACGACAGAAGAAAAAGATGGAAAGGACATTAGAGACACTAGATAACAGGCTTGGAACAGCAGCCATTGGCTTTCCTAGCTAAGAGTGTTGATTTTCTCTTAATGTGATTTAAGCATAGCAAAATCCACATTAGTTACACAAAATTAATTCATATTAATCATATCATAATTTTATAAACGTATCAAGCAAATTCCAGCAAGTATCCTCAATGTCTGATTGATCTTTTTGAAAAACCTGGTCCTTGTACCAGTTTGTTGTTTGGTCACTAAGAGATGTTCGATTCTTTCGTGAGCCCATGGATTGTTGTTCACCAAGGTCCCCTGTCCATGGGATTTCCCAGGCAAGAATATTGGAGTGGGTTGTGATTTCCTCCTCCAGAGGACTTTCTGACCCAGGGATCAAACCCACATCTCCTGTACTGGCAGGTGGATTCTTTGCCACTGAGCCACCTGGGAAGCCCTTGTACTAATAACTAAGCTCTGAATCCCTGCTAAGCAATTCCACCTAGTTAGTCAGTTTAGGCAATTATTTAACTTCTCTGTAGTTGCTTCACCTGCAAGTGGATAAAAACAATGCTTACTTCAGGGTTATTCTGAGAATTAAATGAGATGACACATGAAAAAGGGCTTAGCTCAGTGATAACATACAGGGTATTCTCAAAAAAAAGCTAGCTTAATTTGTCTTTGGCATGTCATTTAACCTTTCCAAACCCCAAATACCTTATTTTTAAAGTGAGGATAACAACACTAGTTTTAAATGTTGTAAGGATTAAAGGCAATTGAGTACAAAGCAATTATGATGGTGCCTGGCACATGGTATGCTTTTCTTTTTTTTTTTTTTGCCTCCCTTCTCTGTTAATCTTCATGCTCTTAATTATTACCAATATTATTATTATTATGCCATTTATCTGACAAAACTCTCCAGTTATTAAAGGAAAAGAGAAGTGAAATTATGCACTTCTGCAGTTATATTTCCCTTTATGGTAAAGAACTATAAGCACAAGGAAGACTGCATGATAGTTCAACAAAATACGGTACAATCCAAGAGCTGCACTCTCCAAAGTAATCAATCAGATATGGATATACCTTTTGTGACTGACTTCATGAAATCAGCAACTACTTGTTCAGGGTCTGAGAATTTAGAAACAATAAGAGCTGCCATTTTCCAGGAGAGGTGTAGAAAGGCTGAAGGAAAAGCAGGAGAAAAAATGCACAAATGGAAATGATATTCACCGAGAAGTTTCCATGCCTTAAACAGGGCTTTCCAACATCACCAGGATATTTCCTAAATGAGGTGACCAACATGAGGGAAACTAGAGGAAAAAAAATATTAAAATCTAACCTGATATTTTATTAGGTCAAAATCTGAAATGAAATGCAGTATCTGGTGGGAATTATTCTTAAATTGTTATTTGGGTGTTTCTTAATATATTACCCAGCTTTATAATAAACACAGACATGTGGAAGACCCGTATTTATGATAAATCCTCCTCCATCCAAAGAAACTGAGATGATTCATAAAACCTTCCAATCACTAGCTACCTTAAAGGCTATACACACATGAACTACAATCACCCAAATAGGCAAAAAATAATTGCTCTGTGTTGGCATTGTATGTTTTCATTTGATCTGATATAATGTGAAGTATAAAAGATTATAATATATAATGAGGCTTTAGATTTAAAAATTTACTGAATTTGCTAAACAGTAGTTGCAATCTTCAAGATCATCAGAAGTGATCAATTTTTACTCATTCTGTAACTCATCAAGCCAGAAATGTATCTTAGGAGACAGAACAGTAGACCTATCTCCATTCAGTGAAGCAACATCTGATAGAAACTACTCTTTTCACATCTAACTTGGAAGACCTCATCTAACAAAAGTTTAGATCACTGCTGCATTTGAGATGCCCCAATGTAACTAAAATTAACTTGCTATTTTGCCATCTTCCTACATGATTTTCAAAAAAATAACTAAAATCAAGTTCTATCACATTTCTCTCTACTCATAGAAATTTGTTAGTTGCTTTAAAAGAAAGCATGTGATACATGAATACCCATTGCTATTTTCCTCTTATTTTGTTTTCCCTACTCAATCTATGTAGCCTTTTTTGGACAGTTCAGTTCAGTTGCTTAGTAATGTCTGATTCTGCGACCCCATGGACGGCAGCACGCCAGGCCTTCCTGTCCATCAACAACTTCCGGAGTTTACTCAAATTCACGTGCATTGAGTCCATGATGCCATCCAACCATCTCATCCTCAATTGTCCCCTTCTACTCCTATCTTAAATCTTTCCCAGCATCAGGGTCTTTTCCAATGTTTCAGTTCTTTGCATCAGGTGGTCAAAGTATTAGAGATTCAGCTTCAGCATCAGTCCTTCCAATAAATATTCAGGACTGATTTCCTTTAGGATAGGCTGGTTGGATCTCCTTGCAGGCCATGGGACTCTCAAGAGTCTTTTCCAACACCACAGTTCAAAAGCATCAATTCTTTGGCACTATAGTTTCTTTATAGTCCAATTCTCACATCCATATGTGACTACTGGAAAAACAATAGCTTTGACTAGATGGACTTTAGTTGGCAAAGTGATGTCTCTGCTTTTTAATATGCTGTCTAGGTTGGTCATAACTTTTCTTCCAAGGAGCAAGTGTCTTTTACTTTCATTGCTGTAGTCACCATCTTGCAGTGATCTTGGAGCCCAAAAAAATAGTCTCTCACTGTTTCCTCATCTGTTTCTGATGAAGTGATAGAACCAGATGCCATGATCTTAGTTTTCTGAATGTTGAGTTTTAAGCCAGCATTTTCACTCTCCTCTTTCACTTTCATCATGTGGCTCTTTAGTTCTTCTTCACTTTCTGCCATAAGGGTGGTGTCATCTGCATATCTGAAGTTATTGATATTACCCCCAGCAATCTTGATTCCAGCTTGTGCTTCATCCATCCCAGCACTTCTCATGATGTACTCTTCATATAAGTCAAAAAGCAGGGTGACAATAAATAGCCTTGATGTACTCCTTTCCCAGTTTGGAACCAGTCTGTTCCATGTCCGGTTCTAACCGTTGCTTCCTGGCCTGCATATAGATTTCTCAGGAGGCAGGTCTGGTGGTCTGCTATTCCCATCTCTTTAAGTATTTCCCACAGTTTGATGTGATCCACACAGTCAAAGATTTTGGCATAGTCAATAAAGCAGAAGTCTTTCTGGAACTCTCTTGCTTTTTCAATGATCCAACAGATGTTGGCAGTTTGATCTCTGGTTCCACTGCTTTTTCTGAATCCAGCTTGAATATGTGGAAGTTCACAGTTCCCTGCTGAAGTACTGTTGAAGCCTGGCTTGGATAATTTTGAGCATTACTTGTTAGCGTGTGAGATGACTGCAATTGTGTAGTAGTTCAAGCATTCTTTGGGACTGGAATGAATATTGACCTTTTCCAGTCCTATAGTCACTGTTGAGTTTCCCAAATTTGCTAGCATATTGAGTGCAGCACTTTCACAGCATCATCTTTTAGGATTTGAAATAGCTCAATTGGATTTCCATCACCTCCACTAGCTTTGTTCGCAGTTATGCCTCCTGAGGCCCACTTGACTTCACATTCAGGATGTCTGGCTCTAGGTGAGTGATCACACTATTGTGGTTATCTGGGTCATGAAGATCTTTTTTCCATTGTTCTTCTGTGTATTCTTGTCACCACTTGCTTATTATCTTCTGCTTCTGTTAGGTCCATACCATTTCTGTCTTTTATAGAGCCCATCTTTGCAAGAAATATTCCCTTCATATCTCTATTTCTCATGAAGAGTTCTCTAGTCTTTCTCATTCTATTGTTTTCATCTATTTCTTTGCACTGAACACTGAGGAAGGCTTTCTAATCTCTCCTTGCTATTCTTTGGAACTCTGCATTTGAATGGGTATATCTTTCCTTTTCTCCTTTGCCTTTGCTTCTCTTCTTTTCACAGCCATCTGTAAGGCCTCCTCAGACAGCCATTCTGCCGTTTTGCATTTCTTTTCCTTGTGAGTTGTCTCAATCACTGCCTTATGTACAATGTCATGAACCTCTGTCTATAGTTCTTCAGCCACTTTGAAACTCAGATCTAATCCCTTGAATCTATTTCTCACTCCCACAGTATAATCATAAGGGATTTGATTTAGGTCATACCTGAAGTGTCTAGTGGTTTTCCCTACTTTCTTCAAATTAAGTCTGAATTTGACAATAAAGAGTTCATGATCTGAGCCACAGTCAGCTCCTGGTCTTGTTTTTGTTGACTGTGTAGAGCTTCTCCATCTTTGGCTGCAAAGAATATAATCAATCTGATTTTGGTGTTGACCATCTGGTGATGTCCATGTGTAGAGTCTTCACTTGTGTTGTTAGAAGAGGGTGTTTGCTATGACCAGTGTGTTCTCTTGGCAAAACTCTATTAGCCTTTGCTCTGCTTCATTCTGTACTGCAAGGTGAAACTTGCCTGTTATTACAGGTATTTCTTGACTTCCTACTTTTGCATTCCTGTCTGCTAATAATGAAAAGGGTATCTTTTTCTGAGAGCAAGTTCTAGAAGTTATTGTGGGTCTTCATAGAACCTTTCAACTTCAGCTTCTTCAGCATTACTGGTAGGGACATAGACTTGGATTACTGTGATATTGAATGGTTTGCCTTGGAAACAAACAGAGATCATTCTGTCATTTTTTGAGATTGCATCCAAGTACTTCATTTTTGACTCTGGTTGGCTATAATGACTATGACATTTCTTCTAAGGGATTCTTGCCCACAGTAGGACATGTAATGGTCATTTTAGTTAAATTCACCCATTCTAGTCCATTTTAGTTTGCTGATTCTTAAAATGTCGATGTTCACTCTTAGCATCTGTTTGACCACTTCCAATTTGCCTTGATTCATGGATCTAACATTCCAGGTTTCTATGCAGTATTGTTCTTAATAGCATCGGACTTTACTTTCATCACCAGTCACATCCACAAATGGCTGTTGTTTTTGCTTTGGCTCTGTCTCTTCATTCTTTCTGGAGTTATTTCTCCACTGATCTCTGGTAGACAGTTTGTATCACTAAGGACAGTTCATCTTGGACATCACATTCATTCCTGACTAAGTTAATGTATATCCTAAACCATTCCAGAGAGGCAGCAATAGTAAAAAAGTGGACTGGGCCAGATGACTCCTCCAGTGCTAAAATCTCAATTCAGCCACTTATTAGACACAGAACTGACAGAAGCTGATATGTTAGTATGATGTATTTTAAGGTTTTGCTAAGCTGTTCCACTTCATTTATATAAATTCAAGAAAAAATCTAATTAATGTTAAAATATGGTCTTAATCTGAAACTTTCAAACTCTCAATGCATTACTCTTATTGCACTCTATTCTATCTTAAGAATCTATGTCCTCATCTTTAAAATAGAAATGATAAAACCTCATAGGTTTCTTTGAGAACTCAATCAGATAGTACATTTATAAAAATGTTGAAAATATAAAAATAAATGTTCTACAAGACTATCAGTCTTGTCCTTTATGAGATCTTCACTGGCTACTTGAGGAAAATGATATCCATATTGGGTTTTATTGCTGCTATTTCTTTCTTGCAGGTAAAATGCTTGCCAGTTTTCTTCCTCAACAGGAAATATAAAAATCTAGGTCAAATTTATTTTCTTTTGCTGAGTCAAAAGAAATCATTGTTGTGGTCCAATATTCTGGACTCAGGAAGTTGTCATTTTGGTGACCAATTTCAATGCCAAAAATACATTTTCTCCTTTTACTAGAAAGGTGGTGTTCTGGTTCCCAGTGTCTTTCTTTTTAGCCAGGCAGAGCTTTCTTTGTTTTGGGTTTATCTTCATCCATCACAATTTACCAGTTAAGAGTTCTACAGAACTCAGCCTTTAATAACAAAATTTCTTAACTTACAAAAGTTTATCAGCAAGTTCTACCATTGTTGATCACCTGAAGGACATTTATTTATGTTCAATTTGTATTAAACATTTTTTTTTCTAGAAAACAGTTATTGAAATAATATGGATGAGGTCTTAACATAGTATTAAAAACATGCCAACTATTCAATTTGTTGAAACTTAATTTGAAACATTTGATTTAATCAATTATACTAAAGAGTTT
>SJYQ01001273.1:1501136-1520096 GCA_006410935.1 Redunca redunca
GTTCAGTATCACTAACAGGTATCTATTATGTATATATATATACTAATATATATATATATACACACACATACACACACATTTTACAATGGGGCTCTATCTGAATTATCTACTACTGCTTTATTGACTACACCAAAGCTTTTGACTGCGTGGATCATAACAAACTGAGGAAAATTCTTCAAGAGATGGGAATACCAGACTACCTGACCTGCCTCCTGAGAAATCTGTATGCAGGTCAAGAAGCAACAGTTAGAAGTGGACATGGAACAAGAGACTGGTTCCAAATCAGGAAAGGAGTACATCAAGCCTGTATAATGTCACCCTGTTTATTTAACTCACATGCAGAGTACATCATGCAAAATTCCAGGCTGGATTGAGCACAAGCTGGAGTCAAGATTGCTGGGAAAAATATCAATAACCTGAGATATACAGATGATACCACCAATATGGCAGAAAGCGAAGAACTGAAGAGCCTCTGGATGAAAGTGAAAGAGGAGAGTCAAAAAATTGGCTTAAAACTGAACATTCAGAAAACTAATATCATGGCATCTGGTTCCATCACTTCATGGCAAATAGATGGGGAAACCATGGAAACAGTGTCAGTCTTTATTTGGGGGGCTCCAGAATAACTGCATGTGGTGACTACAGCCATGAAATTAAACGATGCTTGCTCCTTGGAAGAAAAGCTATGACCAACCTAGACAGCATATTATAAAGCAGAGACATTGCTTTGTCAACAAAGGTCCATCTAGTCAAAGTTATGTTTTTTCCAGTAGTCATGTATCATGAGTATTGATATGAGAATTGGACTATAAAGGAAGCTGAGCACCGAAGAATCGATGCTTTTGAATTGTGGTGTTGGAGAAGACTCAAGAATCCCCTGGACTGCAAAAAGATCCAACCAGTCAACCCTAAAGGAAATTAGTCCTGAATATTCACTGGAAGGACTGATATTGAAGCTGAAACTCCAATACTTTGGCCACCTGATGTGAAGAACTGACTCACTGGAAAGGACCTGGAAAAGACCCTGATGCTGGGAAAGATTGAAGGCGGGAGGAGAAGGGGACAACAGAATATGAAATGTGGGATTGCATCACCAACTTGATGGACATGAGATTGAACAAGCTTCAGGAGTTGGTGAAGGACAAGGAAGCCTAGTGTGCTGTAGTCCATGGAGTCGCAAAGAGTTGGACATTACTGACCTGATCTTGGTTAGTAGTTTTTATTTCTTTAAAATTGGTCATTTCATGTCATTACTTATTTTATGACAGAGAGAAGAAAATCAAATCTTGGGCAGGACAATTACTCTTCCCAATAATTAGGATCAAATTTAACCCAAATTAACTCCCAGTTTTGACTCAAAATGATTGATATTTGATGATTTTGAAAGAGCATATATTTCTGAGGATTTACAGAATTATATTCTGTTCAGTTCAGTCACTCAGTCGTGTCCGACTCTCTGCGACCCCATGAATTGCAGCACACCAGGCCTCCCTGTGCATCACCAACTCCCGGAATTCACTCAGATTCACATCCATTGAGTCAAAATTATGTTAAGGTGAGGTTATAGGAAGGAACTGACTTATCAAGGAAAATACATTTTAGAATAAAAGACTTAGGAAGACAAACTTTAGGGAAAAAATACTAAACTTTTGGCTTAAACGTATTATAGTCTAAGTAGCCACAGATATTGTCAGAGTGGAAGTAAAAGGAGAGTAAATCTTCAGGATATCTAATGGCTTAATCAGGATCTAAACTTTTATGGAAGTGGGTATTTATGTTATGTATCTTTAAATAAACTACAAATTATGAATTTTTTAATTATTCAAAAGGCAACTATTGTTAGAAGCAGAAAATTGTAGACATAGTTCAAATGTCATTTTACTATCATAGATCTTTTTAAAATAAGAACATCAGGAATAAATGACTATAAAAATGAGAGATCAAGCAAAAACTTAAGTATCAAAAAGTTACATATGACACATGTGCCCTCTTTGTGTTCAAAACCAATACTTCACAGAAGACATATAACTGCTTTCTGAGCCATTAATGTCATCAGGGCACAGACTTTAGTGAATGTTTAGAGAATAATGATCTTCTCAATGGCAAATTTTATAACCTTCAACTCCTAATTATCTAGGGGAAGTTTACATTTGACTCCATATATAATTTCATACATTCAGAAATTGTCAAGTTTCACTATATTGATTGACCTTTGGTCATAACCAGCTATATTTATCAGTTACATACAGCTATTAAAAATAAATAATTATGCTCACAAGATACTCTTCTAATATTTATTTCTTGGTAAAATGATGGTATTCCTATTCATAATGCCTTTTGAAATAAAAAAGGAAGTGCTTCAGAAACTAAATGACTTTCTTCATGTATATTTACTTTTATATTTCTGAGCTCTATATTTCTAACAAAACAAGTATTGTTTCTGTTACACTTCTATAACTTTAAAAATGGTACAAAGAACTNGAACTGTAACGGCTTTATTATTATAATAATTTAACAGGCACATTGACTATTCCATTTTCAAAGAACAGCTACCAAATGGATCTCCTTCAGAGAAAAATAAGACCTGCATGCATGCAAAGCATTTGATTACAACACACTATAATTAAATCACAAATTTAAGAATAATCATGACCTAAATGAGAAGACGACATTGAAAACAGCCTGGACTATCAGAGCTGGGACAGGCACTGCTGTGTTTGATGGTTTTCAAACCTTAGACAAGGGAATTAATTTTCTTGGAACTTTGTTTCCTTTTCTAAAATGAGAGTGATAAAAGCCTACCCCATGGAAAAATGTGGGAGAGTGAGAAGCAATGTTATAAAACACAGTGCCTAATAAATAATGAGCACTTAATAAGTGGTAGAGGAAGTTGTTTAAGTTGAATCATTCTGACTGCTATTCCCAGAGTTCTCTATGGGTGAGAAGTGCTTGCTGGGAAAATACCTCCAAAACAGACAGATTGAGACAAAATGTAATGTCCATTCTGATGATGAAACCATGAAGGAAAAGTTAGGGAAAAGATTATTTTGTATGAAATAAGAAGAATCATTTTGCTCCCAAGAGGGAAGGATCAGGAAAACCAGGATTGGTATTACAAAGCTGGAGACTATATGGGGAAACAGGCATTGACATTGTCTTGGAGTGATGAGGCTTAAGAAGAAAAATTCACAATACTGAGACTGTGAATGTTTATGTTACATTTGGAGTGTTTGGCTTTGCTTAGATCCTTCCTTTATCATAACAAAACTTTTGCTTAAATAGTGTTTTACCTTGTGGAAATCAAGGGACACTGGCTAATGTGGTATGGATAAGTGATTGCATATTTGCAAACAAGCTTTAAAAAAGTCTCTGTGAATTCACAAAGTATTGGAAAAGGTTTGATTTCCTAGGATGTATACCCATAGTTTTAGCCAGTGATAATCAGAGCACAATGAGTAAGAGTCCAGACAATGGAGCCACACTTTCTGACTTAAGAATACTGCCCTCTCCTAAAGATGTCCTTTTCATTACAGGGGAGTGGAATGCAAATGTAGGGAGTCAAGAAATACCTGGAGTAACAGGCAAATTTGGCCTTGGAGTACAAAATGAAGCAGGGCAAAAGCTAATAGGGTTTTTCCAAAACAACACATGGGTCAGAGCAAACACCCTCTTCCAACAACACAAGAGAAGACTCTACAGATGGACATCACCAGATTGTCAATATCGAAATAAGATTGATTATATTCTTTTTTTTTTTTTTAGATTGATTATATTCTTTGCAGCCAAAGACGGAGAAGCTCTTTACATTCAGCAAAAAGAAGACCAGGAGCTGACTGTGGCTCAGATCATGAACTCCTTATTGCCAAATTCAGACTGAAATTGAAGAAAGTAGGGAAAACCAATAGGTCATTCAGTGACCTAGTGATTCATGACCTAAATCAAATCCCTTACCATTATACAGTAGAAGTGAGAAATCGATTCAAGGGATTAAATCTGATAGACAAAGTGCCTGAAGAAATATGGACAGAGGTTCGTGACATTGTACAGGAAGCAGGGATCAAGAACATCCCCAAGAAAAGGAATGCAAAAAGGCAAAATGGTTGTCTGAGGAGGTTTTACAAATAGCTGTGAAGAGAAGATAAGCTTAAGGCAAAGGAGAAAAGGAAAGACATACCCATCAGAATACAGAGTTCCAAAGAATAGCAAGGAAAGATAAGAAGGGGTTCCTAAGGGATCAGTACAAAGAAATAGAGGAAAACAATAGAATGGGAAAGACTAGATATCTCCTCAAGAAAATTAGATATACCAAGGGAATATTTCATGCAAAGATGAGAACAATAAAGGACAGAAATGGTATGGACCTAACCAAAGCAGAAGATATTAATAGGTGGCAAAAATACATAGAAGAACTGTATAAAAAAGATCTTCACGACCCAGATAATCACAATGGTGTAGTCATTCACCTAGAGCCAGACATCTTGGAATGCAAAGTCAAGTGGGCCTTAGGAAACATCACTATGAACAAGGCTAGTGGAGGTGATGGAATTCCAGTTGAGCTATTTCAAATCCTAGAGGATGATGCTGTTAGTGTTGTGCTCAATATGCCAGCAAATTTGGAAAATTCAGCAGTGGTCAAAGGACAGAAAAAGGTCAGTTTTCTTTCTAATCCCAGAGAAAAGCCATGCCAAAGAACGCTCAAACTACCACACAATTGCACTCATCTCACACGCTGGTAAAGTAATGCTTAAAATCCTGCAAGCCAGGCTTCAAAAGTACATGAACGGTGAAATTCCAGATGGTCAAGCTGGAATTAGAAAAGGCAGAGCAACAAGAGATCAACTGCCAACATCCTCTGGATCATAGAAAAAGCAAGAAAGTTCCAGAAAGACATCTACCTTCTACTTTATTAACTATGCCAAAACCTTTCACTGTGTGAATCAGAACAAAGTGAGGAAAATTCTTCAAGAGATGGGAATACCAAAGTACCTGGCCTGCCTCCTGAAAAACGGTATGCAGGTCAGGAAGCAACAGCTAGAACTGGATATAGAACAGACTGGCTCCAAATCTGGAAAGGAGTACATCAAGATTATATAACGTCATCCTGCTTATTAACTTATATGCAGTGTTCAGGTCCTTTCAGTTCAGTCACTCAGTTGTGTCTGACTCTTTGCGACCCCATGAATTGCAGCACCCAGGGCTCCCTGTCCATCACCAATTCCCGGAGTTCACTCAAACCCATGTCCACTGAGTCAGTGATGCCATCCAACCATCTCATCCTCTGTGGTCCCCTTCTTCTACCCTCAATATTTCCCAGCATCAGGGTCTTTTCCAATGAGTCGGCTCTTCACATCAGGTGGCCAAAGTATTGGAGTTTCAGCCTCAGTATCGGTTCTTCCAATGAACACCAAGGGCTGATCTCCTTTAGGATGGACAGGTTGGATCTCCTTGCAGTCCAAGGGGCTCTAAAGAAATTTCTCCAACACCACAGTTCAAAAGCATCAATTCTTCTGCGCTCAGCTTTCTGTAAAGTCCAACTCTCACATCCGTACATGACCACTGGAAAAACAATGGCCTTGACTAAATGGACCTTTGTTGACAAAGTAATGTCTCTGCCTTTTAATATACTGTCTAGGTTGATCATAACTTTCCTTCCAAGGAGTAAGTATCTTTTAATTTTATGGCTGCAGTGATTTTAGAGCCCCCAAAAATAAAGTCAGCCACTGTTTACACTGTTTCCCTATCTATTTGCCATCAACTGATGGGACCAGATGCTATGATCTTAGTTTTCTGAATGTTGAGCTTTAAGCCAACCTTTTCACTCTCCTCTTTCACTTTCCTCAAGAGGCTCTTTAGTTCTTCTTCACTTCCTGTTGTAAGGGTGGTGTCATCTGCATATCTGAGGTTATTGATGTTTGTCCCAGCAATCTTGATTCCAGCTTGTGCTACATCCAGCCCAGCATTTCTCATGATGTACTCTGCATAGAAGTTAAATAAGCAGGGTGATAATATACAGCCTTGACATACTCCTTTTCCTATTTGGAACCAGTCTGTTGTTCCAAGAGGCAGGTCAGGTTGTCTGCTATTCCTATCTCTTTCAGAGTTTTCCACAGTTTATTGTGATGCACACAGTCAAAGGCTTTGGCGTAGTCAATAAAGCAGAAATAGATGTTTTTCTGGAAGTCCCTTGCTTTTTGAATGATCCATTGGATGTTGGGCTGGATGAAGCACAAGCTGGAATCAGACTGCAGGAGAAATAACAATAATGTCAGATATGCAGATGACACCACCCTTATGGCAGAAAGTGAAGAAGAACTAAAAAGCCTCTTGATGAAAGTGAAAGAGGAGAGTGAAAAAGTTGGCTTAAAGCTCAACATTCAGAAAANGTGAAAAAGTTGGCTTAAAGCTCAACATTCAGAAAACTAAGATCATGGCATCTGGTCCCATCACTTCATGGGAAATAGATGGGGAAACAGTGGAAACAGTGTCAGACTTTAATTTTTGGGCTCCAAAGTCACTACAGATGTTGACTGCAACCATGAAATTAAAAGACGCTTACTCCTTGGAAGGAAAGTTATGACCAACCTAGACAGCATATTCAAAAACAGAGACACTACTTTGCCAACAAAGGTCTGTCCAGTCAAGGCTATGGTTTTTCCTGTGGTCATGTATGGATGTGAGAGTTGGACTCTGAAGAAAGCTGAGTGCCGAAGAACTGATGCTTTTGAACTGTAGTGTTGGAGAAGACTCTTGAGAGTCCCTTGGACTGCAAGGAGATCCAACCTGTCCATCCTAAAGGAGATCAGTCCTGGGTGTTCATTGGAAGAACTGATGTTGAGGCTGGAACTCCAAAACTTTGGCCACCTCATGCGAAGAGCTGACTCATTGGAAAAGACCCTGATGCTCAGAGGGATTGAGGGCAGGAGGAGAAGGGGACGACAGAGGATGAGATGTCTGGGTGGCATCACCGACTTGATGGACATGAGTTTGAGTGAACTCCAGTAGGTGGTGATGGACAGGGAGCCCTGGGGTGCTGTGATTCATGGGGTCGCAAAGGGTCAGACATGACTGAGTGACTGAATTGAACTGAACTGAATGGCAAATTATCTAATGCTATTTCTTTGGTTTGTCTTTCCTTTTCTTCCTCTTTTTCTTCTTCTCTTCTTTCACCTTCAGCAATAAGAAGTCCTGATACAATATCATTAACTGTTTTGCAACTTTCTCCAGTTGTTACGATTTTACTCTGAACTGTCTGCTTTACCAGTCTTCTCTAAAGCCCATTTCCAAGGCAGCACTAACCACAGGTATATTCATCATGAATACATCATTTGAAGAACTTTATCCTGGTCCAAAATGAACCATGGATCAGCATTTTCAACTCCAGGAGTATTTGAAGTTGACAATGGCTGTTCAAGAAGATGAAGATATCTAACTTGCCCTTTCATGCATATCAAGACCTCATACCTTGGAAACCACTATCTGTGTTCTACCCATGTGTCATCTCCATATTCCCAACATCTTAAGCCACCATCACAACAAAAGTACTTGACATCATCATTACGACCTACATGATAGAAACCAGCACTTGCAAGCTGCTCAGGCTGAACTGGTACAGTAGTTGGCCAGCACTAAATGTTCTCAGTCAAGCTGCATGTATCTCCATGCTCAAATTTTAAATGCTGAACCTCTGCATTTCCAGAGAATTTCCAAAAATGGACAGTTGGGGAAAAGTCTCCATGCTCTAGCATAGCATCATCCTTTGGTTTCCAGTTATTTAGCATCTTACCACAGGCAAACAGGCTACCCTATCTCCAGGTCCTATGTAATAAAAGCCTGCTGCTGCTGCTGCTGCTAAGTCACTTCAGTCACGTACGACTTTGTGTGACTCCATAGACGGCAGCCCACCAGGCTCCCCCGTCCCTGGGATTCTCCAGGCAAGAACACTGGAGTCAGTTGCCATTTCCTTCTCCAATATGTAACAAAAGCCAGCTCTTACTAATTCTGATGGTGACGGAAAGGTTAATGGCCACATTTGGCAAGTCAGAAATCTCGCTTCTTCAGTAGCCATGGCATAACTGTAGGAGTTACTCCTCAATAGGGAAAAGTCTTCAGCTGCTCTAGAAGTAATAGGGTTTGGTGAAAGGTTGGAAGAAGAACCACTGAATAAGCTACTATATTCCAAAGTGGATGAATATGAATGAATAAAACTGTTTCTCATTGGAGAAGAAGCATTTTTAGAAGTGGATTCCAGATTAGTGACAGAAACTAGATTCTGAATAAAGCTACAGCTAGGATAGTTGTTTATGCTTCTCAATAGGATTGTCTCCTTATTTCCAGTTATCCAGCATCAGGCTACAACAGAAGCATTTGACCTTGTTATTCACACCAGTGTAATAAAAACCAGCACGAGCAAGACTCCTTCCTGAGACAGGAACACCAGTGGGAAAAGCTGAATATGTAGCTGAATATCAAGACTCGGTAGAGTTCACATGAAAAGCCATATTTCATTTTTTGTTTGTTGTCAATTGTCCAATTTGACTAGATTGTGCTATCTTCCATCACACTATAAATTTTTCGATACAAGGGATCCGGGACAAATCTTTGGGAGGTAGTTTTATACATGAGTGATTTTACTTTTGACAGCTAAACTCCTTTACATGAAAATTTTCTTCTGCCCATAGAATTTAGACATGAATAATAGCACTCATGCCCATAGCCTTCTGACATGAATAATATCACTCATGCTACAGTGGGCTTCCCTGGTGGCTCAAACAGTAAAGAATCTGCAGTAATGTGAGAGACCCAAGTTTGATCCCTGGGTCGGGAAATCCCCCTGGAGAAAGGAATGGTGATCCAGCATTATTCTTGGAGAATTCCATGGACCGAGGAGCCTGGTGAGCTACAGGCCACAGGGTCACAAAGAGTTGGACATGACTGAGTGAGTAACACACACACACATGCTATAGTAATGCTTAATAAAGATGATCCTGGAATCTATAGTGTTAGCTCTTATTGATATTCTTAGTATATAGTTAGGCAATTACACAGAAATGTGAACATATGTCAATCAACATTTTAATTGTAAATGTCAGTTTAGCTATCAAGAGTCAACTCTATTATGTAATATCTTTAAATGGGTCAGAATTATATAAATTTCATATTTTTCCAAAATAAATGATCCAAATCTCCACAAAGGTAACATGTATCAATTGAGAATTTTTAATTTTTATTATAAAAGCAATGCTAAAGTTTGAAACAAGTAAAATTATAGTATGGAAGATACACTTAAACTAATTGTTAACTCCTTTAGTGTTATATTCATGTTTATCAATATATCATTTTATTCCATTTTTTTTCAGTTGATTTTTAGAGACCTAATGAAATTAAAAGACGCTTACTCCTTGGAAGAAAAGTTATGACCAACCTAGACAGCATATTTAAAAGCAGAGACATTACTTTGCCGAATAAGGTCCGTCTAGTCAAGGCTATGGTTTTTCTAGTAGTCATGTATGGATGTGAGAGTTGGACTGTGAAGAAGGCTGAGCGCTGAAGAATTGATGCTTTTGAACTGTGGTGATGGAGAAGACTCTGGAGAGTCCCTTGGACTGCAGGGAGATCCAACAAGTCCATTCTGAAGGAGATCAGCCCTGGGATTTCTTTGGAAGGAATGATGCTAAAACTGAAACTCCAGTACTTTGGCCACCTCATGCGAAGAGTTGACTCATTGAAAAAGACTCTGATGCTGGGAGGGATTGGGGGCAGGAGGAGAAGGGGATGACAGAGGATGAGATGGCTGGATGGCATCACGGACTCAATGGACGTGAGTCTGAGTGAACTCCGAGAGTTGGTGATGGACAGGGAGGCCTGGCGTGGTGCAATTCATGGGGTCACAGAGAGTTGGACCTGACTGAGTGACTGAACTGAACTGAATGATCACAGTTTTTAATGTATTCTAAAATGCCTATAAATGAAAATTCATATAGAGAATTAAATTCAGCTTCTGATTTCACCAGTACCTCCTGGTGGCTCAGACGGTAAAGCGTCTGCTTACAATGAGGGAGACCTGGGTTCAGTCCCTGGGTCAGGAAGATCTGGAGAAGGAAATGGTAACCCACTTCAGTATTCTTGCCTGGAAAATCCCATGGACAGAGAAGCCTAGTAGGCTACAGTTCATGGTGTCATAAAGAGTTGGACACGACTGAGCGACTTCACTTTCACTTCTGATTTGAAAGACATTTTCCCAAATAAGAAAATCTGTTCCAAAATGTAATGCAAATTACATTTCTAAATTCCACACTTTTCTAAGACATTCTGCTTTTATTAAAAAAAAACAGATTTTGTACAATGAATTGTACACTGTGTAATTTTTCTAGTCATTCCCTTTAAGAAGTTAGTAAAATGAACAATCAAGTCACATGATCTTTACACATTTGCTCAGTACATTAGAATATGTAGTATAATCACTAGTTCAGTGGGAGTTCTTTGATTGCAGAGGACTTAACTGTTTAAGCAACCACATTGAGTAAGATACATTCCAGATTTCACTTCTGGAAATATCACATGAATCATTTGATATCACATGAATCAAACTAATTCTAGCAAAGCAAGCAGTCCAAAGTTCAAATTAAAAGTTAAAATCTGCTCTTTAAGGACAGAATTACCTATATCCCTTGCAAATTCTCTTTAGTTTAATGATACATCTGATTTCAAAAATTATTTATACCTAATACCTAACTTTCAAAAACCTATAGTCCTGATTGGTACAAATAACACATATGAAGCTATCTGTATAACTTTGTTTCTAAAAACTGATTTGCTAATATAAGGTAATCCCATATATGTTTCAAATGCATTTCACAAGTTATCTAACAGAGAAATCAATTATGGTGTTCTTCGTTACAAACAAAAATATAGACTTGTTGAATTAATATAAACAAAGAAAAAATGGCCTTTAGCTAGGCCTTGAATTTCAGATTTCTTTCTAAACTATTTCCCTTAGCTAGTCACTCTCCATCTTTTTGTCTTACAAATCCAAAGTACTGAATTGGTCTTATTCATTATTTCTCTAATTTGTCAAAGTTAATTTGAATTCTAATCTCATGATATCCAAGATTCCATCAACTGTGTCCAACTTCCTGTCATCCAAAACATAATCGTCTCTTGTTTTAGTCTCCCAAGTAGTGAATTTTATGAAATAATACTGATCCTGGAACTACATTTTGTCATTTAAAATTCAATATAACTTTTGGGGTCGACATTAGGTTGTTCATAAGTATACAGCATTAAACTATTCTAATAAGATGTCCACTTTGTTAATAATCATTAGTATTTCTAAAAGTTTTTTGTTATAATCTCTAACGGTCATGGTAAGGGGCTTCCCTGATAGCTGAGTTAGTAAAGAATCTGCCTACAATGCAGGAGACCCCCGTTTGATTCCTGGGTCAGGAAGATCCACTGAAGAATGGATAGGCTACCCACTACAGTATTCTTGGGCTTCCCTTGTGGCTCAGCTGGTAAAAAGATCTGCCTGCAGTGTGGGAGACCTGGGTTTGATCCCTTGGTTGTGAAGGGCCCCCTGGAGAAGGTAAAGGCTAGCCACTCCAGTATTCTGGCCTGGAGAATTCCATGGACTGTATTATAGTCCATGAGGTCGCAGAGTTGGACACGACTGAGTGACTTTCACTTTCACTAATGGTCATGGTATAATTCCAAAGGTGACCAAGAGGGTTTATATCAGAGATACAAACTCTATCCAGAATAACAAAGTGAGTTTGTGATTAACAAATGCATGAAAATTGTTGCCTAGAGAAGCAACCAAGGAGAACAGGGACACAGAAGAAAGAGCTAGACTGCCACAGTATTTATATCAATTACATATCCATTCTTTCAAACAAACTCTTGAAGACTGCCCTACCAACAATACCCATAGCTTCTTATCACATTTCCCTTTCTATCTTCCTTTCCTTTTGTGAAATGATTTTTCTTTCCCTTTACTATCTACTAAAATATAGACTCCACCATAAATTCTTTTTGATCAAGAGAACAAGTTTGAGCCAAGATTACTTGCATGTGAGTTCCTGCTATACTATTCAAGATCTGCAACAAGTAAATAACCTCATTTTGCTTCTCATTCCTCTCCTTTAACATGAGGATAATGGTAGTTCCTATCTCAGGATTTTTTGGAAGATTACGTGAGCTACCATAGGAAAAGAATTTACAACTATAGTAAGTGCAGTGTTTGCAATTATTATTCTGTTTACAATTATTGATGTTATGTGAGAACTTGTTCATCTTGACAGAATTTATCATGTTTCTTCCAAATGACTTCATATCTATTTCAGAATATACAACATTGTAATAATTTTTTTTTTTTTTTAATTTGTGTGGTTCCCATGTACTATGAACAACCAGAGACCAGGAGTCAGGTTACATGAATCATACGATCTTCTGGACATAGATGGTTGTTAATTAATGTTTAGGAAGAATGGGAACTAAAAGGAATGAAGGAATAAATAAAGTAGAGCTTTGTAAAGGAAGTAAGGTTTTGGTCTTGTTTTATAGCATAAGTTTGGTAAGGTCCTCATGATTCACTAATACACAGACTCCCTCAAACAGATTCAGAAGGAATCTAGTAATTAACACTGGTTCGTAAACTGCCTGCATCTGGATCATATGGAAGATGGGCATTTTAAAAACTACAAACAGGACATGCTTACAAGATCTCTTAGAGTGGCCTTAGAGTTTACATTTTAACACGTTTCAAGTTTCAAGCACATAAACCATGTCCATGGTGATGATGGTAGTTTAGTCACTATGTCGTGTCCGACTCTGGTGACCACGTGGACTGTAGCCCGCCAGGTTCCTCTGTCTGTGGGATTTCTCAGACAAGAATACTGGAGTGGGTACCCATTTACTTTTCTGGGGGATCTTGCTGACCCAGGGATCGAACCCGTGTCTCCTGCATTGCAGATAGATTTTTTTACAAACAGAGCCACCAAGGAAGCCTGAGCCATGTCTATGCTACATTTTAATCCATTCAAGTAAGAATAGCTGGCTTCCTTTGAGAAAAGGTGAGATAGAAAAGTCTCTTTAGAGAGCTCTGTTCCCAACTATTACCATGATCCTAATTGTGTTATAGCTTGGCCTTGAGAAACAATGTCCATAAAAGCATGTGCTGGGATAGACTGTTAATACTTTTTCCCTCAAAATAACAGAAAGTAATTTCAATCATTTTTTTTTGTGGTTGTTGTTATTGTTGCTTTAATTTTTATTGTTTTTTTGTATATATGAAATGATAAATAATATACAGTCCATTCTGTGGAGCTGGACAGGACAGAAGCAAGGAGAAAGGAGATGACTAAACATATCCTTATATATCTACGAATATCATCCTGTTACCACACAAGTATGAAGTTATCTAATCTCCTCCAAGTCTATTTTATGTGCCCTCTAAGAAAACAACAGATGGACATGAGGCATCTGAAAGGCAGGAAGGTCTATTTTTGGAGCTATACTCACTCTTATTGGGCTTCATACCATTTAAGCTGCATGCTTTTTTTTTTTTTNTTTTTTTTTTTTTTTTTGGTGGTAAATAATCCATCTTATGAAAATCAAAAACATTAAGAGTTAGTTGAAAAAATCAGGGTGCTGAATTTGTTGATGTACATTTTTAAAAATTTGAATTTCCCCATAGAGTAAAGTTTTCTGAACTCTAAGCCACTGATATTTAGATATGTCTAATACATTGCAAAGTGAACTAAAATGTATGCACGGTAATGTCTTGAAAAATGGCCAGCTTCTCATTTCTCAATCCAGATAGTTACAAAGTAAAGATATCTTTGTCACACATTGGTTTTAACCAAATTTTAATAAGCATTTATAATCTGACTACATAGAGAATAATGTAGGTATACTGAGGTATAGAGAAATGTAATGTAACTTCCATCCTTAAGGAATTAAAAATCTACAAAGAGATGCTGACACTTGAGTAGATATCAAGATGCAATCCCTGTTAAAAGTAAAATATATAAACTGAGATAGTTTTGAGGAGGGAGTCTTTTCACTTTCATGCATTAGAGGAGGAAATGGCAACCCACTCCAGTATTCTTGCCTGGAAAATCACAGGGACAGAGGAGCCTAGTAGGCTGCCCTCTATGGGGTCACACAGAGTCAGACACGACTGAAGCGACTTAGCAGCAGTAGCAGCAGCAGCAATCTGTTATGGCAGCTTTGAGCAGGAAGTTTTACAAAGGAAATTGTGTTTCTTTCTGGCCTAGAAGAATTTGAGGACTTCCCTGGCAGTCCAGAGGTTAAGAGGCCATACTTCTACTGCAAGGTTAGATCCCTGGTCAGGGAACTAAGATTCTGCATGCCTCTCAGTGCAGCCTTAAAAAAAAGAAAAAGAAAAGAAAGAAACAGAGACAGAGGGAGAGAATGCATTGAATATGAAGAGAATAGAGAAAGGATAGAAGGAGAAAGGTATCACTATAGATATCAGCAGAAAACTGAGCTAAGGCACAGAAATGGGAACGTGTAGCCATTTGGGGGGTATATCAACATACACTGTGGTAGAATACTGAGTGTCTGTGAAGGCTGTGTATGTCTTTGAAAACACAATGGGAGGGTAGCAAGGAGATACAAAAATACAATCAGATTTGTAAAAGTATTTTTTTAAAAATTATGAAGTATTAACCATGAATAAAATAGAACTATTTTTTATTTTTAGGAAGAAGGAACAAAAAATGAGTGATACCTGAAGATGAGAAGTATGGTACTTTGCACAGCAAAGAGAATTACTTTTTGATAATAGAAAATAAAAAATAATGAAAGAGGTGAATAAGGTGAGTTCTGACAAGTCCCCTATTAACTTCATTGGTAAGAGGAAGCCACTGTACGTTCTGTGCACAAAGTAACATGATTAATTATGTGTTGAGACAACTAAGAACTGGTAATAATCTTAAGCAAAACGTATTTATGAAGGTTAATTGTTTAATGTGAGATTATGGAGATCTAAAAAACTAAATGTGAAGACTTTGAACTAAACACAATTTTAAAATACCTATGCTAATATCTACTTCAAAATTCAAAAGGATCAAACATTGGTTATCCTTTGTGTATTCAGGATACATGTGTGATACATACATACATGTATGTATGACTATACATGTAATTGTGGTTTTATCGTTTCAATATTAATTATTGATTATAGAATACTTCTCTCTGAAAAGGTGCTCTCTATGCTATAACAGGAATGAGAGGGCAAAAGGGTATTAACAAGTTTATCTTTGTGTTCTCTTTCCACTGAGATCCTTGGAAGTCTGAACAAGTCACTTTCAGTTTTCCTGGGCATTTTCTAATATGATAAGATTCATTTTTCTAATATTTCAGAGTACAATTTTAGTTTAAATGTACAAAATAATCTACGGAGATTTCTGTTACGAAGAAAGAGCTATTAAGACTCAAGTGAACTATGTTCTATGCCGTTGAGGATTCTAACCCAGGGTTATATTATACTGTTCTTATTTTAGTTTCAGTTTGATCAGGAGAGTAAAAAAATGTTTTGTATACTATGCTGATTTTTCTAATAAAACATACATTTCTGGTTTTAATTATAAAATACAAAATTTCAACCTTTAATATTCATATTTTCTTTATTACTTAATGTATCATCTTACATAAATTTGTCTAGTGTTTTCACACATTATGAAGGTTAAAATTGGGGATGGTCATATCAACATATAGATTCACCTGAGTCCTATGCCACACTAGTAAAGAAAGTATTTTTGCATAAAAGAAGCATTGGTGTCATGCTTGTGTGCTCTGCTGTGTCTGCCTCTTTGCAACCCCACGGACTATAAGCCACCGGGCTCCTCTGTCCACAGAATTTTCCAGGCAAGAATAATGAAGTGGGTTACCATTTCCTACTCCAATAAAAGACATACATGATTGTTTTTAAAAAGTAATAACATACATCTTAATTTTTCAAAGAGAAGACTCACATATGAAAACCAAAGTATATTTCAGAATTATAAAAATAATTTAAAATAAGTGTGATTTTTATGGTTTTCTATGGGATTCAAGCTTCCTCTAAATACTGAGCTGCTCTATTACATGTGATGATTTGTTTACAGGTGCAGTGACCTGATGAGGACTGTTAAACCAGAAAATTTAAAATCAGTATCAATTAGATATAAATCAGACTAAAACTGTTGATTTGTATATATCAAGAATATTATAAAATGGAAGGCATTGTTAGTCAGTTTCCAATTATTGAAAGTGTGAAAGAGAACTATTTGTAACTTTCTTATGCTAAACCCTTTCTTTCCAGAGAATTTTATTAGGGAAACAGTGGTGTGCAGAAATTTGTAAGACCTAGAGATGTATGCTCTCATTTTGGTTTTGATATCCATTAGCCACATGGACTTGGGCAAGTTACATATAAATAATACATATGTGCAGTGGAGTCAATAACTTCCTCATTGGTGTTTCTCTTAGCAGTAAATTAGATAATTTAGTAAAGTTCCAGTACACAGCAGGCACTCAGTAATTGTTCTTACTTCCTTCTCTCCACCTTGAAGACCATGTTTCATTTTTTGTTTCCTACCTAAAATTAGTTATTTGTTATTTAAATGTCTACAAATCTGTTGTTCAGGTGCTAAATCATGTCTGACTCTTTGTGACCCCATGGACTGCAGCACCCCAGACCTCCCTGTCCCTCACAATCTCTCTGAGTTTGCCCAAGTTCATGTCCATTGAGTCAGTGATGCTATCCAACCATCTCACCCTCTGCTGACCTCTTCTCCTTTTGCCTTCCATCTTTCCCAGTATCAGTTTAATGAACTGGCTGTTTACATCAGGTGGCCAAAGTATTATACAAATCTACAGTTGGTTTAATTTCCATTAGTTGCTCTGACAAATGTCGAATCATTAGCTTTACTATGCAACCCATCAGTAAGGTCTCTATAAGGAATCCCTCATAACTTCCTCCTTCCTTCATCATACAGCATCTACTGTGGTAAATGTTAATAGTACTAAGAAGGATAGCATATGGTTCCTGCCCTTAAGAATATGAGCTTCTAGTAGGAGAGACAGACATGCAAACAATTAAAATACACTTAAATAAATGATCATGAAAATACATGCAAAGTTTAAACCATCCCTTAATTTTACAGTGTACTCTTTAAACCATGCAAAATATCCATATCAAATTGATTCAGTAAATATTTGCTTATTACCTGCTATGTGCTAGGCTGATGGAATTTTTAAAAAATAGTCTCTACAAGGACACAACATTTGGGGACAACAATGAAAGTCCAGCTATATGTGACTCAAGAATGTCAGTATGGTGTTCCTGAGACACTGATGTCACTTTCCATTTGTCACTGGAGATGCAGCAATGTGACTCAGGATAGAGGCTTCTGCATTTAATCGGGAATAATGATTCATGGGCTTCAGTGTTTCTTCCTTCATACAGGCTTCAAAAATAGCCTCATTTTGGTACAAACCAGTAAGGTACTTGTCTTCCCCAAACTTATACAAAATGCAAAGAGTGAATAAGAGAAATATAAAGTACTGAAATTGGACAGGATAAAACCTGTGGAGCAGAAGCACTATCCAGTGTACTTCACATCACAGAGCCTAGTGATCATTTCAGATTTAGTTATAGAAAAAAAGGCATTTCGCAGTAAGATATCTACCCTATAAGGTTTGCATTGCATTCTCCTTCATGATATTGGTCATGAGCATCACTTCTACATTATGAAGCATTCAAAACCACTGTGAGAAATCTTACCTCACATGGTCTTTCAGATCTAGGAAATGGCTTTTCCAAAAAGATTATCCTATTTCTCAACTAAGAAAACAGGTAAAGAAAAAGTGAAAGATGACAATGTTAGCCAATCATTCTTTTGTATGGAAACTCAATTCTGACAGGAGGAAAATGTATTCTTAATCTTTGTTCCTTTTCCAGGGTCAAAAAAATTTTATCCCAAGCATGTTAAGTTGATTCAGTCGTGTTCAACTCTTTGTGACCATATGGACCGTAGCCTTCCAGGCTCCTCTGTTCATGGGATTCTCCAGGCAAGATACCAGAGTGGGTTGCTGTGCCCTCCTCCAGAAGATCTTCCTGCTCAAGGATTGAACTTGTGTCTCTTCCATCTCCTGCATTGACAAGAAGGTTCTTTACTTCTAGTACCACCTGGGAAGCCCATCCTAAAGTAAAACAAACTGCAAATGAAAGCAATCAACTCTCTGTACTCAGGAAAGTCAGATATTATAATGATCTTATTTTTATTATTCTAATTCTTATTTTGTCTGTACTTTTTTGTTTGTTTACCTTGAGTTTAGAAAAAGTGAAAGTGAGTGAAATCGCTCAGTCATGTTCAACTCTTTGCAACCCTGTGGACTGTAGCCTACCAGACTCCTCTGTCCATGGGATTCTCTAGGCCAGAATACTGGAGGGGGTTGCCATTTCCTTCTCCAGGGGATCTTCCTGACCCAGGGATCGAACCTGGGTTTCCCGCATTGCAGGGAGATGCTTGACCTTCTGAACCACAAGGGAAGCCCAAAGCTTTAGAAATAAACAATCTTTTAAGTTTTCAACATAATGATTTATTGACCACTTTCTTTCCATTTTACTTATGTTGTTCACATAAATTTCCATTGTTTTGAGTACCAAACACTGCTCTGAAACTAAAATCGGCAAAGGCAATCTAAAGTGAAGCAATAAAATTTCATTCCACAGAAATGCAAAGTTCCTCAAATTATAAAAATATATTAAAGGAGGAAATATTAGAATTAGGAATACAATTTACCTAATAATTGCCCTATTATTTTCCACTATTTTGTGCTCCAAAGGGATATAAAAAAAGTTTATAAATGCCTTTAGTTTTCAGTTAGTAAAAAGAAACCAAACATCTAATGAGAAAAGTCTGACTGTTTCACACCATAATATACATAAATTCG